>JAODAL010011771.1:0-98380 GCA_025379985.1 Phyllomedusa bahiana
GTCTAGGTGTTTTCTTTGTTGTCCATAGCAACCAATCAGAGCCCATAGCAACCAATCAGAGCCCATAGCAACCAATCAGAGCCCATAGCAACCAATCAGAGCGCCCCTTCATAGTGCTCTGAAAATGAAACGAGCACTCTGATTGGTCGCTATGGGCTCTGATTGGTTGCTATGGGAGCAAAGAAAGTCTTAGACCTAGACAGTTTTCATACATGTATATGGTCACTGTATGGTGGTAATATTGGTGTTATTGTAATAAATGATATTCAGTAACAATATCGTGAATTTTTCTGCATTTTTGGAGTTATGTGGTGATGATGTGGCTGTATTATTTGGGTCTTTGTATATTGTGGTTACTGGTAATATAGGCTTTAGTATGCTGGTTTTGTCAGTAACATTATAGTGATATTAGTCACTATACGCAGTGACATGTGGCGGTATTATTTGGTCTTTGTATATTGTTGGGTTATATTGCTCTAGGTATACTGGTTTGGTCAGTAACATATTGCTGACACACGTTGATCATGTTATTTGCTGGCCCTTGTATACATACTTATTACTGCAATATACTGTAGATAAACTGTACGTTGTAAAATGCAACAAGAACTAAATCCAAATACAATGGCGCAGCTGCATTTTTTTTTTCTGTGGTTGGTTGGCCGTGGTTGCTGGAGGCGGAGCGATTGGGTTGAGAGGGCGGGGCTGTCAGGGGGCGGGGCTGACAGGGGGCCCATGTGCTTTAGCTGTAGGGGGCCCTGAAATTTCTGATGGCAGCCCAGTTCACAGGATCTGACCCCCTCCCCTTGACCTCTACTCATATATACCAAGCCTTCATTCATTGGGTCTATTAGGGCACATGGGTGTCAGTGAAGTTGGGGATCTTCTGCTTGGAATCGCCCTCGGGGAGCCACAGTATGGACAAGGCATCCCCAAACTGCGGCTCTCCAGCTGTTGGGAAACTACAACTCCCATCATGCCCACTGTTATAGTTTATATAAAAGCATGATGGGAGTTGTAGTTTCCCAACAGCTGGAGGGCCGCAGTTTGTGGAAGCCTGGTATAGACCCATCCATGTATGACCGTCCGTGTATGGGTGACTGCTCTTTGGAATAGCCGGCATGTAATACCACACTTCGCCTGTAGTAGCTATAGGGCATGACTTTTCCAGCGTTGGGGGCTTCTGTAGGGGTCTCCTGTTTTTCTGAAATTTAAAGTTGGTGGACGGGACAACTTTGGTACTTGGGCAAACGTCTTACCTGGGATCTTACACGAACCAACTTCTCCTTAGCTTCCTGAAGAAAAACGAAAAGACATCAGAAAACTTAAGACACGTGGCAGGGGAAGCGGGCGCTGTGTAAATCAGTTTATAGTGTACGAATCCTCACTTGAAAAAGCATCGGGTCAGGACGGACTATCCTTGACTATAAACAAGGATGTTTCCGTTTACTGAGCTGATGGCGGCGGCGGCTGCAGAGGTGAACGGTGCCGCAAATCTACACAAATCTCTGTTAGTTTTCTAGTTGTTTGGAAAATTTGTGTAATGAGACAGGATTGTGGTCTCCAAGCAGATGAAGGTTTTGTCAAATTTATGGAAGCTTGAAAATAAAGAAAATTTTGCTGCAAATCTGAAGATGACTTGATTTACTACTCTTATGACACCCCTCCCCCCCATATACATGCACACTCAGTACAGCTGATGAACCCCCCATACACAGCACGCTCAGTACAGCTGATGACCCCCCATACACATGCACGCTCATACAGCTGTTGACCCCCCCCATACACATGCACGCTCAGTACAGCTGATGACCCCCCCATACACATGCACGCTCAGTACAGCTGATGACCCCCCCCCCATACACATGCACGCTCAGTACAGCTGATGACCCCCCCATACACATGCACGCTCAGTACAGCTGATGACCCCCCCATACACATGCACGCTCAGTACAGCTGATGACCCCCCCCATACACATGCACGCTCAGTACAGCTGATGACCCCCCCCATACACATGCACGCTCAGTACAGCTGATGACCCCCCATACACATGCATGCTTTGTACAGCTGATGACCCCCCCATACACATGCAAGCTAAGTACAGCTGATGACCCCCCCCCATACACATTCCTGATGATTCCCCCCATACACATTGCATGCTTAGTACAGCTGATGACCCCCCCAACACATGCATGCTTAGTACAGCGATGACCCCCCCATACACAGCAAGCTCATAACAGCTGATGACCCCCCCATACACATGCACGCTTAGTACAGCTGATGACCCCCCCATACACATGCACGCTTAGTACAGCTGATGACCCCCCATACACATGCACGCTCAGTACAGCTGATGACCTGCAAATACACATGCACAACCAAGTCAACTGACAGCTACCTCCATTAACCCTTCCCATTCACACTCTGTTTCGCTCACAAGTATCTTTCATAACCAACCACACACACGCAGTTTGGCTCATAACCCCCACTATACACATGCACACTCAATTTGACTGATAACGCTCTCACCCCCATACACGTGCACCCTCAGTTCAGCTGACAGCTCTCTCTATTGACTCCGCCCCCCATACATATGCACACTCGGTTAGAGCATGAACTTGTTATAAATGGGTAGAGCTGAGTCGGCCTCCAGAATGCACTACTCCATAGCAATATTAGACTGGAGCGGTAAGGACAATAGTGCTGGGACTATCCTGAAAAAAAAATTCTAACAGTCGTCCAGTAATGTTCTGCAGACTCCATGACCGTGTCCCCCAACCGGCGGCTCTACCACTGTTACAAAACCACCACTCCCAGCAGCCAAAGGCGCCGGGGATTCAGGTAGTTGTAGTTTTGCAACAGCAGTTTAGCCCCAGGTTCAGATACATCCCCAAATGTTGTAAAACTACAACTCCCAGCATGCACTGATAACCTCCAGCTGCCAGGGCTCGCTGGGAGTTGTAGTTTTGCAACAGCAGGAAAAGCCACAGACTGGGGAAGACTGATATCTACCAAAAGCATAGAACCGTCAGGTCCCCGGATGCTGCAGAACTACAACTCCCGACATCTCCTGACACCTTACAGCTGTCCATGTACGCTGGGAGTCGTTGTTATAGAACAGTTGTAGAGAAACAGGTCTATCTATGATGCAAATGATCAATATGCAACCTTACAAGCCTCCAGGTGTTAATAAACTACAACTCCCAGCATGCTCAGCAAGCTATAAGCTGTCACAGCACACAGGGAATTCATTTTACAACCCATAGGTTGCACAGACTAATATAACATGACATCTATGACTACAGCAAATTTCTGCTTAAACTTCCCTGAGCAGCCCCCACCTCAAGCTGTGAGCCCAGTCCCTCTGGATATAAATCCTGGCGGCCATGTTGGTGCAGGCAGAACGCAACCGGAAGTGGGCGTCACGGTCTGGAGGCGGAGAATCCACTAAGAAGGACGTGGAGTTCTGTCACCACAAGAGGCCGCGGTGCGCGCGCAGGAAGTGTCTCCTTCCGCGGCGGCTCCATCTGTAACGGAACGTAATGACGCTTGGACTACGACAAAATGGCGTCCGCCGGTGCTGGAGACATAGAGACTGAGGACAAGTGTGGAATCGAGATTTGAAGCGAGAGAGAAAGGACACAGTGACACAAGTGAAGGTGGTCCTGGTAAGAAGACTTTGAGGGGAGACTTCAGTTATGTTCCCTGTAGTTGACTTTGTGCGCTCACTGGGCTTCCTAGGTCTGGTAGAACCACAAGTGTGACTGCCATTAATATTTTTCAAAAATTGCACCTGAGCCACTTTTTAAAGGGGGGTTTCCCCCGACAGTTTGTAAAAGTTTCCCAGTCAGTTTCACAAAGTTTAAGTTCTTAAAACCAGGGCGGGGTTGGAGTTCCCAAGCCAAAGCCCTGACCCGATTTCCCCAATTTCCCAAACCTCTGACTCCTACCCCTCATACAGGGCGCATTTTTAATATACTTTACGTAGTAAAATTGTAACACCCGGGCTTTTTATCACCTTATGATACAAAAATCAACTTTTATGAGAACTGACCTGACAACAAAAGGGGGTTAACAATTTTTTTTGATTTTTTGATCACTTTGGTAATTTAAGAAAAAACGTTTTTGTATCCAAGTCCAGTCTGCACCCACTTTGGGGAATTGTAGAAGAGACCTGGGATCAATTTTGTCAGACCTTTTTGAATCTGATCCAACCCAGAAGGATCGGCAGAGCTAAAAAACCAAAGGGGGTTTTTTTCCAAAATACTAACAAAATAAAAAAATTTTACTTTTTGATTTTTAGGAGCAAACAGTAACAATGCGTTACGGGAAAGAATCCAGAACTGACAGATGCTAAATACTTGCAATCACATTTATGTATAAAAACGTAAATGACTGTATAAAAAATTTAACAGTACCCATGTACAAAGCTGTAGTGGAGGTAGAAATTTGGGGCCGAAATCCAAGTTCAAAACATTGTTACCATTTTGCTTGTCAGTGTAAAAATTATTTTAAAGGACAGACTTTAAACCAAAAAAATTTAAATAGCAAAACCTGCAGGGAAAATTTTTTGGGGTTCCCTGAATTTGTTTTGAAAATAGAAAGCCCCCCCACAGATCCTGCATACATACCTCAAAACCCTGACCATAAAACCAGGGAAAAGAACGGCCCCCTTCTACACTAACTTTTGGGGGCAAACGTGACCACAGGGGAAATCTCAACAAAAACAGGGGGTAAAGGGGAATTTCCCTCAGCCACGTCATTTTGATGAATGGTTGAACTCTTCTACTTCTTTGAAAACAGTGAAAAAAAATTTTCTGAAATGGTTTTTGCCCTGGGGGCGGGATCTTTTTCCTCGGACAGCGCTTTGCCCCTCCATGTCACAAACACTCCTCATGGATGACTGAAATATGGGACATTTTGCACTGGCCGGACCCCAATTCCTCTTGCCTTTGCATCGAACTAACAGACCAACTTATTAAATTTTGGGAGTTGGGGGTCGGCCATTTTTGACCCGACTCCACAGCCCTGGCGGAACACTCTCTCCCCCCCCACCCACCCCAATGTTTAAATAACATTCCCTCCCTAGCTTGAATTACCGGGTCTCTTAGGGCTTCATGTAAGGATGATAGTGTGTTCTTAGTGCCTCCATTTGCCGCGTTCTAGATCGTATAAAGCTTGTAGTTTGGCCCTAAGACAGGAAATGTGTGGCTGGAATGTCGTGGAGGTTCCTAAATTCCTGTAACCTTTCTAATGCTGCCATTGTCCGCACCATAGAATGCACTAGGAAACCAAAAAAGAAGTCCAGATAGAGTGGAAATTGAAAAAAAACCTACTTGCTCCATGTTGGTTGATTTTATGGCATTCACGTTTCGGTATAAATGATGAGTTCTCTGTATTCTACAGGTCGGTACGATTCTGGTGACACCAAATATGCAGATTTTTCGCTATGTTTCAATATATATATTTTTTTAAATAATTAATTTGTGCTGCAGCTCCATTTGCAGTGACCGAAAACTTTTAAGTGTTCATTCTTCAGTAAAAAAATTATGCCATCTGTGTGTTCTACAGGTTGGTACGACTCTGGTGATCCCAAATACGTCGGGTTTTTCGTTAGGTTTTACTAATTAAAAAAAAAAAAAAAAAAAATTTTATATATAAATATAAATAATATATAAAGATATATTATTAATATATTATATATATATAATATATAAAAGATGATGCCATAAAAAGGGCTATTTTTACCAACCCGGTTGGTTTTTGGGACTATGATGTCCTAATTTTCTTTTTTCTTTGCCTTTAACTTTTTAATGTTATGGAATTACATTTTGGATTTTAATCGTCTTTCCACCTGTGGGTGTGCTGGATTCGTTTTCTGCTATTGGACAGTATATCTACTTGTACCTGTAGTATATCCAGGGCTGTGGAGTTGGAGTTGTTATAAAATGGACCGATGCCCAAAATATATAATAAGTTGGTCCAGTTAGTTCGACGCAAACAGCAAGAGGAATTGGGTCCGGCCAGTGCTGCTGCTCCCATATCTTCAGCCTCATCACATGAGGAGTGTAATTGATGACATGGAGCAGGCAAAGCGCTGCCCCAGGGGAAAAGATCCCGCTCCCAGGGCAAACAGATTGAACAGATTTCTGCAACATTTTTCATCTGCTTTCAAAGAAGTAGAAGATCAAGCATTCATAAAAACTGACTGTGGATTTACCCTGACATTGTTAGAGATGTTAGAGATGTTGCCCCTGTGGTCACCGCTTTACCCCCAACCCAAGTTAGTGTAGAGAGGCCGTTCTCTAGCCTAGAAATAATTTGTTTATAAGGTGATAAAAAGCCTGATGTTACCATTTTACTACAGTAAAGTTATCACTTATCGCATGGTTTATACAATGCCATATGCTGTACTAAAGATTTTGCCTCGAGTGGTCAAGTGCCATAAAGGGACGTGTTGCAACAGTAAAAAAGAAAGTTAAAAAGTGTAAAAATAAAGAAATATTAAAGCACCCTCTGCTTTTGCCATTTTACAAATAAAAAAAAAAAAAAAAAGTTCCACATAATCCGTATCGCTGAACACTGGAGAAAAACAAATTCCAAATTCCAGAATTGTGTTTTTGTTTTTTTTTTGGTCTTTTCAAATCCTCTGTAAGTTGGAATAAAAAGTGATAAAAAAAAGTCACATCTATCCCAAAATGGTACCAAAAAAATTAGACTTCAGCCCGTAAAAAATGCGCCATCACTCAGATCCGTAGGGGGAAGAGCAAAAAAAGTTATTGAAAATGGTGCAAATGTAAGAAAAATTTGATTTTTTTTTACAGTCCTAAAACATAACAAAAACCCAACATATTTGCTATCAACGGAATTATTTCAACCTGCTGAATACAGAGAACACATCATTTATACCGAAGAGTGAAAGCCATAAAAACACCCGCAAACATGGCGCAAGTGCTTCTTATTTTTTTTAAGATATTGCCCCACTTGGAACTTTTTTGCAGCTTCCCAGTATTTTCTATGGTCCGGTCAATGACACCATTAGAAAGTGCATCTTGTCCTGCAACATAAAAGCCCTCTTATGTCTATGTAGGTGGAAAAAATAAGAGTAATGGCTCTGGGAACGCGACGAGGGAAAAAAAAAGTGAAAAACTGCTGTCAGGAAGGGGAGCAATGTTTTTGTCTATGTGTCCCTCCTCTCTTTCCAGGTCCTTGCCTCTTGCTGTGCTGGATCCTGGTGAAGCCACTCATCATTTTGTTCCTTGTTTTGCAGATATCATGTCCGCCCCAATGCCGCAACCTCACAACCGCAGCCGCAAGCAGGAAGAGGACGAGGAGGATCCGGTGGATCAGATGATCTCGCGCACCGGGTGTACGGCGTTCCACTCTGCGGTACAGGAGTGTATGGCGGAGAACCAGGACTGGCGGCGCTGCCAGCACCAAGTGCAGGACTTCAAGAACTGCATGCAGGACTATCAGAAGAGGAGGACGGAGGAGCTGAGGAAGAAGAGCGGCCAAATGGCGGACACTGCTTCCTAGGACTCGGGACCCTACTCTGTGCACCTAACTCCACCTGCACTAGGTGTGGGGCCATGCGGGTGTCACCCTACGACAACAAACATGGTGCCCTGACCCCGTCACCCTACGACAACAAACATGGGGCCGTGACCCCGTCACCCTACGACAACATGCCTGGGGCCTTGAGCCCGTCACCCTACGACAACACACATGGTGCCGTGACCCCGTCACCCTACGACAACAAACATGGGGCCGTGACCCCGTCACTCTACGACAACAAACATGGTGCCGTGACCCCGTCACCCTACGACAACAAACATGGTGCCCTGACCCCGTCACCCTACGACAACAAACATGGTGCCCTGACCCCGTCACCCTACGACAACAAACATGGGGCCGTGACCCCGTCACCCTACGACAACAAACATGGTGCCCTGACCCCGCCACCCTACAACAACAAACATGGGGCCCTGACCCGTCACCCTGCGACAACAAACATGGTGCCCTGACCCCGTCACCCTGCGGCAACAAACATGGGGCCCTGACCCCGTCACCCTACGACAACAAACATGGGCCGTGACCCCGTCACCCTAACGGCAACAAACATGGTGCCCTGATCCCCTCACCCAACGACAACAAAAATGGTGCCCTGACCCCGTCACCCTGCGACAACAAACATGGTGCTGTGACCCCGTCACCCTACGACAACAAACATGGTGCCCTGACCCCGTCACCCTACGACAACAAACATGGTGCCCTGATCCCGTCACCCTACGACAACAAACATGGTGCCCTGACCCCGTCACCCTGCGACAACAAACATGGTGCTGTGACCCCGTCACCCTACGACAACAAACATGGTGCCCTGACCCTGTCACCCTACGACAACAAACATGGTGCCCTGATCCCGTCACCCTACGACAACAAACATGGTGCCCTGATCCCGTCACCCTACGACAACAAACATGGGGCCCTGACCCGTCACCCTACGACAGCAAACATGGGGCCGTGACCCCGTCACCCTACGACAACAAACATGGTGCCCTGACCCCGTCACCCTGCGACAACAAACATGGGGCCCTGACCCCGTCACCCTGCGACAACAAACATGGGGCCGTGACCCCGTCACCCTGCGACAACAAACCTGGTGCTGTGACCCAGGAACTGTTCTCAGGACACTTCTCCAGTCTTTTTGACTAAACCTTCTGCTTTGGATGGGGATAGAAGTCTGTATCTAATTTCACTCTAGTAGGATGGATTTATTTCTCATGTCACATAATGATGGTTTCTGTGACTCCATCAGTTTAAAGGGGTTGTCTCGCTACAGGGATCGCTGTTTTTTATGTTAAAGCTCTTGGAAAAACAAGTCACTTTGCAATATGTGTCCATTAACAGTGTCCTACCTATTCCTAGATATCCCCTCTTGTATGGGCTGCATCAGCTCCTCAGGTCGCTATAGCTACAGACCTGTTCAGTCTCATGATAGGCTGGCAGCGCTGGTCGCTATAGCTACAGACCTGTTCAATCTCTCCAGATAGACTACCAGCGCTGGTCGCTGTAGCTACAGACCTGTCTGATCTCTCCTGATAGGCTGCCAGCACTGGTCGCTATAGCTACAGACCTGTTTGATCTCTCCTGATAGGCTGCCAGCACTGGTTTCTATAGCTACAGACCTGTTTGATCTCTCCTGATAGGCTGCCAGCACTGGTCGCTATAGCTACAGACCTGTTTGATCTCTCCTGATAGGCTGCCAGCATTGGTCGCTATAGCTACAGAGCTGTTTGATCTCTCCTGATAGGCTGCCAGCACTGGTTGCTATAGCTACAGACCTGGCTTCTACTGCAGCCAGTAGAAGCCAGTAAACACGCCTCTGAATTCAAAATGAAACCAAGAACACAGGACTGAGGTGAGAGGAATCCATGTAGTGAGACAACCCCTTTAAGTTAAAGGGGCACTCCAGTTTTTTTCCCCTGTACTTCATTACACATTGTTTCTCGGTGCACAGTAGTGCCAGTAATTTTACTTCCCTGCAGCCAAATACAGCATTTCTCACTGCTGCCACTGGGGGATTGTGACCTGCACTCTGACTTGCTGGAACATACAGCATGGTTGTATGACCTGGAAGTAAATCTCTCTATGGGAGAATCAAAGTCAGTCTCGTAGGAATATATAGAGGCACAGACTTCCAGTCAGCATCAAAAGCACAGAGGCTATCAGCCAATCAGAGAGCAGGTCACGTGACCTAACAGAGACTGTTGCATCAGCCAGATATCCTGTATGCAGCTGCAGGTAAGCAAATGTACTGGCGCTATAGTGTACACAAAAGGGATTTCTAAGGAAGTAAGGGAGAAAAAACAAAAACCTGGAGCGCTCTTTTAATGAGAATTACATCATAATTTAACCAGTTCCTGACTAGGCCCTTCCACTTCCCCTGCCAGACTGGGCTCATTTTCCTTAGTACATGCAGTTTTGAACACTTTGAACTATTATTCTACTAATTGTTTCACCTTTTTCCAGTGATGTAGAAGCTTTATTTTTATGACATTTTTACATTCAAGTTCTGGTTTGTTTTTTCTTTTTTCTATAATGAGAGAAAATAGTACAAAAATTAAAAAAAAAAGTCTGTTCTCATTTTTATTTATTCATCTTTTAACAGCACAATTGGCGCTAAAATAAGTTTTGTAATTGTGTCACTTTTCCTTCACAGACATTTATTTGTAGGTAATGTAAAGTCTTAGGGCTAAAAGTTGCAGTTCTAGCTGTTAGTGGTTTTTTAAATATTTATTTCTGGTGGGTTTTTTTTTGTTTTGTTTTTTTCCTATTGTGTCCTCCATCATTGTTATATATTTCGGATATAGGTGGTTCCAGAAAGCTTGTACAGTGATGTTGTTTTTTTTTTTTTTTTTTTTTTATAATGGGCCATGTTTCAGTTTGTGACATGTTTGGGTCGATACAATTATGGTTATACCCAATTTTATAAAGTTGTTGTTTTTTTTTATAATGAAGCACTTAAAAAAAAAAAGAAAAAAAAAGGGTTTTTTTTTTACGGCATTCACTGCACGAGTTAAGAAATGACAGGGTTTTTTTTGTTTTTTTTAAATTGTAAATTTTTATTACATTTTTACAAACCCAAAGCCACGTAGGGCTACAGAAAATATTCAGCAAGGTGCATTAGCAACATATCAACAGAAGCAATGTGCAACATGACACAGATAAATCCAAGTAATATGTATAAATCACAGTCATAAGTTACTAGTCAATAGAACCGTCCTAATAAGCTAATACAGTAGGTCCAACAGACGGCCATTTAGAAAAAAAAAAATCCGTTAAAGGGGTGTTGCCAAGACAGCTGTTCCCTACCTCCAGAATATACAGAAACGTAGAAGACCAGGATTAAGGGATCGGGGCAAAGACCTAGAATATGCAGAAACGTAGAAGACCAGGATTAAGGGATCGGGGCAAAGACCTAGAATATGCAGAAACGTAGAAGACCAGGATTAAGGGATCTGTACAAACAGGAAGGAGGGAGGAAGTGAGTAGCAGACACACTGTGCTGGCCAGGAGACGAGCTACTGGGCCTGTCAGAGTGTGCACACTCCTGAGGGGGGCTTCAGAGGAAGAGATAAGAACCAAGCAAGGCTTAGAACAGGTCAGCTCCAATGACAGCCAGCTGACACAGTGATAAGGTAACTAAGGCTACAGCTGTGGCACCTTACACTTTTTTTAATGACATGCAATTAGGAAAGTGCCAAACTTATGATTTCTAAGCATCCCACGTCGACATTGCATGGTGGCAAAACCCGTTTAAACAAGAAGACAAACTGTCAAGATGGAGGGAGGACAAAGAACACGACAAACAAGGGCAAAGTGATTCCCTGTACTAAATTTGCAATCCAACTATAACTAACGAAGATTCTACAAATCATGAAGAATGCAGTAAACATCCCATGGTTTCCATATTCGGTCAAAAGGGTCCAATTGGTTATGATACAAGGCAGTGAGGTATTCCATACACCTAACTTCCCGTAAGCGAAGACATACATCGTGCTTGGTGGGAATAGAGGTGTGTCTCCAAAATTTCACAATCAGACATTTAGCAGCCGTCACTATGTATAGGAAAAGTCTACCCATCTGACGTCCTAGCGGGGTATAGGGAATATTAAGGAGGAAAGTTTGCGGTGTGAGAGGGACCCTAATCTTCATAATATCCACCACCAAGGACTGAAACTGTCTCCAGAGCGATCTTATCATTCTGCAGTCCCAAAAGATATGTTGCAGATTCGCTCCTGGATCCCCACATCTCCAGCAACAGTCCGGGAGGGCAGGCGTATGATACCAGTACATTAACCCCTTAACGACCCTGGATGTATGAGTACGTCCCAGGGCCGCTAAGGGGCTTTGCAGGGGGCTCGCGGGGGGCCGGCCCCCCCCCCCCCCCCCACAGCCGCCGGGTGTTAACGGCTGATCGCCACTAACACCCGGCAGTAATAGCGCCGGCGGGTGGCATCGCCCGCCCGCGCTGTTTAACCCGTCAGACACAGCGGCAAAGATGGCCGTGGCGCCTGAATAAATGACGTTAGGGTCATCAACCCCGCCACAGCATAGCTGCAGCAATCCGATCCCTGGACATGGCAGCGGGGAGCCCTGTGAAGGCTCCCTTCACTCCCATGTCTCGGTTTGCCCCACTTCCGGCCGTAGACAGGAAGTGGGGAAACCGCCATCATGGTACAGTCTAATGCATTGCCTATGCAATGCATTAGACTGCATTGACAATCGTGCCACCTAGTGGTCAAGTACCCTAGGGGGACTCAATGTTACAGAGAAAAAAATAAATAAAGTTTTAAAGTACAAAAAAAATAAGTATTTAAAGTTCAAATCACCCCCCTTTCCCCCATTTTACAAATAAAAACAATAAAATAATAAAAAAGTTACACATATTTGGTATCGCCGCGTCCGAAAAAGTCCGATCTATAAAAATATGACATCATTTATCCCGTACGCTGAACACCGTAGAAGAAAAACAATTCCAAACGGCAAAATTTCATTTTTTTGGTCATTTTACGGCACTCAAAAAGTGGAATAAAAGTGATTAAAAAAGTCGCATGCATTCTAAACTGCTAGCGATAAAAAGTGAACTTCAGCCCGCAAAAAATGCACTTTAACTGACGTCCGTAGGTGTTAGTACAAAAAAGTTATTGGTCGCACAAAATGGCGCCGCGGCGCAAATGTCAAAAATAGTAAAATGTTTGGAATTTTTTTACGGTACCAAAACATAACGGAAACCCTACATGTTTGGTATTGCCGGATGCGACTCAAGCTGTGGAATACAGATAACACATTATATTTACTGAAAATTGAACGCCGTAAAAGCAAAACACTTGGAAACATGGCGAAAATACGTTTTTTTTTTCACAATTTGTTCCACTTGGAATTTTTTTGCGGTTTCCCAGCATATTCTATAGTATAGTGAAAAACACCATTAGAAAGTCCATCTTGTCCCGCAAAATAAAAGCCCTCATAGGTCTATGTAGGTGGAAAAATAAAAAGGTTATGGCTCTGGGAAAGTGAGGAGGGAAAAACGAACGTGTCAACAAAAAAAACTGCTAGGTCCTTAAGGGGTTAAAATCTTGTACTGGTTCTCTTTGGTTTGAGAAGAGATAGATGATCGGGCAGCCTGCTTCCATATTAGTTGCCAGGTGTCACTGGAGATGGGGGACCCCAGATAGTCCTCCCATTTAACCATGTACGAGTGGACCAAAGATGAGTAAATGGAGGGGGTGATTAGAAATTTGTATATTGTAGATATCAAACCCTTAGTCGAATAACCTGCCCAACAAACCTTTTCAAACATAGTGGGGGGAGACACTGTAGTGGATCTCAAGATAGAGAGCATAAAGTGTCTAATCTGGAGGTAGGAGTAGGCGGCCGAGAGGGGCAAATCATGCGCGGACCGCAAAGCATTGAACGATTTCAGATTCAGTGTTCGGTGATCCACCAGATCTGCGAGATAAAACAGCCTGTGGTCAAACCAAGGTCTCAGACTCTCATCCGGCCGCCCATCCAACAGTGAAGGATGGAAAATAAATGAGGTCATTGCGGAGGCATCAGAGCATAACCCAAATTTTTTATAGCACCGCCTCCAAATGTCCCTAGTAAGGGTCATGGAGTGCAGTAGCGCAATATTCAACCTTTGAGAAGTAGTAGCCCACAGTAGTGAGTTGGGATGAATGGGGGCCAACCACAACTTCTCCACTTCCATCCACCTGGAGAATGCAAATAGAGCTGACCATGAGGGTATAGCTCGCAGGCCCAGTAATATTTGACTATATCCGGCACCGCCAGACCCCCATCCACCCTACCCGCCAACAGGACACTCCGGGAGATCCTATGTCTCCTATTACCCCAGACAAAGTGGATCAAGTCTGACTGCAAAGAACGGAGGAGTTTCATTGGGATGGGAACAGGCAAGGTCTCATAGAGTTACATCAATTTAGGGAGAATGGTCATTTTAATCGCCGCTATACGACCAAATAAGGATAGAGCCAGTTTATTCCACCTTTCCAGCAGTCTCTTTATTTCCACTATGAGTTTGGGGAAATTATTTTTAAAAAGAGAGACATAGACCGGCGTCAAATAGACCCACAAATATTGTAAACGTTCAGTTTGCCACCTATAATTAAAGTTGGCTTTTAAAAGAGTAAGCTGGTCACTAGTAATATTCACTGGCAAAGCCTCTGTTTTAGACGTATTAAGATTGTATCCAGAGAGAGCCCCAAATCTAGCTAGAAGGGCGTGCAGGTTAGGAAGGGAGACCATAGGGTTTGTTAGCGTGAGGAGGACATCATCAGCGTACAGTGAGATTTTAAATTCCGTGCTTTTTAACGGAACGCCTCTAATATCATCATGCTGTCTGATTGCTGTAGCCAAAGGCTCAATGCAGAGTGCGAAAAGCAACGGGGACAGGGGACAGCCCTGCCGGGTTCCATTTTGTATTTTGAGTGGTTGAGAAGTAGCATGTGGGAGTTTGATGATGGCAGAAGAGTGAGAGTATAGACCTCGGAGTGCGCTAACAAAAGGACCACTGATACCAAATGCTCCCAACGTGTGAAACATAAGGGTCCAGTTAAGGCGATCAAAAGTCTTTTCAGCATCTAAACTAAGGAGAAGCATAGGATTTCCTCTCCTATTCATAATATCAATCAAATCAATCGCCCTTCTGGTATTGTCCCCACCCTGCCGACGCGGGACAAATTCCACCTGATCTTTATGCACCAGCTGCGGTAGTAGAGAGGAAAGTCTATTTGCCAGTATCTTGGTAAAGATTTTTAGATCCGCATTCAAAAGGGCTACGGGTCTGTAGCTAGCGCACTCCGAGGGGTCTTTATCCGGTTTAGGTATTAAGGTGATAAAGGAATGGAGCAAAAATGAATTAAAGACTGTGGCCAAATTGGGAAGCAATTGAGACTGGAATATTTGGTAGTAAGATAGGTAAGGCCATCAAGGCCCGGAGATTTTCCTGACGGCAAGTCCTTAAAGGGGTTGTCTCACTATGAAGATCCTAATTGAAAATGTGGGAACCAAAAATCTAAGGATGTACGTCCTTGGTTACTATTGGCAAAGTTCTACGGTTTTAGAGAACGGCTGGTTTACATGTGCTTAGCAATGGTGTTTGTTTACTGGTCAGGGAAGCATTCTGTCCTGCCCAGGTCGTGCACATGTAAACAAAGGGCATGAAGAGGAGTGGCAGGGATGTGTGTATTGGCAGGAAAGGGAGGAAAGCATGAGAGGACATGCAGGGGGGTTGTGTGTATTGTATCCTCTTCACTGCTTCTCCTCCTTGCCTGCCAATACACACATCCCTGCCCCTCCTCTTAACTGCCTTTTCTTTGCATGTGCACGACCTGGGCAGGACAGAATGCTTCCCTGGCCAGTAAACAAACACCGTTGCTAAGCACATGTAAACCAGCCCGTTCTCTAAAACCGTAACACTTTGCCAATAGTAACCAAGGACGTACATCCTTAGATTTTTGGTCCCCACATTTTCAACTATAATCTTCATAGTGAGACAACCCCTTTAAGGGTGTTAACAATCTCCTCCTCAGTAATCGGGAGATTCAACGTGGCCATATCATTGGCGCCAAGTTTCGGAAGATTACAGGACAAAAGAAAGTCCTGCAGCAAGGCTTCCCGTTCCCAGGGGAAAGAGGGCAGACTATCTTGGATGTTATAGAGCTTGGGAAAAAAAAGAATGGAAAAGGCCTGTTACAGAGTTGGGGTCAGAACACGGGATTCCGGCACCATTTTTAATAGTATAAGGTGCTGACTGAACTGCCTCATCCCGAAGCATTTTTGCTAGTAAAGAATGAGGTCTGTTGGCCCTTTCATAATATTTGTGTCGTGAAAAGACGAACAATTTCTCAGTAGTGTGCAACGCCAAGGTTTTCAGCTTTGACCGCAATCTCAGCACCTGCCGCAGGGTGGTCCTAGTTGGGTTCGTTGCTAATTTAGTTTCCAACAGCTTCAACTGAGAGAGGCAAGCATTTCTGTGGAATTCTCTATCCTTTTTCAAACGGGAAACCAATGCTATACATTTCCCTCGCATCACCGCTTTATGAGCTTCCCATAGGATAGCCGTGGAATCTACCGAGCCTGAGTTAATCTCAAAAAACTCCCTTACCTGTTGTCGCAACTCTTCCCTAGTCTGAGAATTCTTGAGCAAAGATTCGTTGAGTCTCCAGTGGCACTTCCTCAAAGAGAGGTTCCTAGATGTCAGTGTAAGATTAATTGGGGCGTGGTCAGACCACGTAATCGAGCCCACCTCAGCCGATTCCAGCCTTCGGAGAGCTAGAACATTTCCAAAGAAATAGTCTATTCTAGAATGCGTCTGGTGTGGATTTGAGTAAAAGGTATAAACCTTATCCGATGGGTGGAGTATGTGCCACAGATCGAATAGGCGGAACTGACGTATCAATTGGCAAAAGCCCCTGGAGAGACAACGCTGAGCCCGAGAGGAAGTGTTTTGAAGGAGTTGTAGTTTATCATAAGTCTAGGAAAAGACAAGATTAAAGTCTCCTCCTATAATAGTTGGTGAGGGGGAGAGACGCGAGAGGTGAAGCAGGAGCCTTTTAAGGAAGGACAACTGCCCCGTGTTGGGTAAATACGCATTACATAAAGTGATGGGCGTACCAGTCAGGACCCCCTCTAATATCAAAAACCGACCCCCAGGTTCAGAAAATGCAGTATGAATCTGTATAGGGCAGGACCTAGAAATGAGAATAGCGACCCCGGCCTTCTTCCTGTCCTGAGATGCCGCATATTGTATAGGGTATAAATGCTTAACAAAATTGAAATTCCCTTCTTTATTGAAATGGGTCTCTTGTAAAAAGACGAGATCCGCCGGGTCCCATTTAAGATCAGTGACCAAGAGCCTTCTTTTGGTATTAGAGTTTAGACCCACAACATTAAGGGACCTTATCCTAACCATTGGGATAACTAACAGGTGGACCAGCTATATAATTGGATTGCAAGTTAGAAGACTTAGGGTAACATACCAATCCGCGAAGAGAGAACACTCTGAAATGTGCAAAACCATCTGTGGAAACAAGAGGGAAAGGGAGACACAAGACAAAACAAAGCAACACATAACATTGCAAACTTGTCATCAAGCATATACCAGAACTATGTGAGTTCCGGGGAGGCAAGAAATAATCCAGCATCTTATCTAGAAAACTCTAAAACCAATAGAAAATAAATCTATCATAGATATCAGCAATGGTCTCTGGGGGGCAGCAAAGTGCAACCAAAGTGCAACTCCTCCTTGCCTGCCAATACACACATCCCTGCCCCTCCTCTTCACTGCCTTTCCTTTGCATGTGCACGACCTGGGCAGGACAGAATGCTTCCCTGACCAGTAAACAAACACCGTTGCTAAGCACATGTAAACCAGCCCGTTCCCTAAAACCGTAGCACTTTGCCAATAGTAACCAAGGACGTACATCCTTAGAATTTTGGTCCCCACATTTTCAACTATAATCTTCGTAGTGAGACAACCCCTTTAACTGAAAAAAAAAAGTCAAATGGAACTCAAGAGCAATCACTGAAACTAAACTACAAATGCAAGAAACCTTGCATATTACCTATATAGAAGGGGGCAATCCCTCACTAAGAATAATAGGGCTAAGGGGAAGAACTATAAAGAGAACATAGCAAGTCAACAATTAACATAATCTCCAGCAACCTGAGAGGAGAAAAAAACTCTCTAATTAAGAGCAATAGACATATAAGCACGTAACGCCATACACTCAGTATGACTCCAAGAAATCAGGACCATAAGGGAACTCCATCATCCCCCCTCACATTCGAGATTCAGGTAAACGTGAAGGCACGACGAAGCTGAGGAGACTTTGAGAGGTCTCGAGGGCGGCGTCTTTTATGTTGAGAGTGAACACGTTGCCAATCTGGGGCCGGAGCCGTGGGCGAAACAACAGGATCCCAGTTAGACAAATCAGGTACAGGAATGTCTAGACTAGCACAGAAATCTGGGAGATCCTCATAATCTCGGAGAACAGCAGAGCGTCCATTTTTTGTTACTAGGAGAGCAAATGGGAACCCCCACCGATATGCAACTTTACGATCTTTCAAAATATCCAATAGAGGCCTCAGGTGTCTCCTTTTCTGCAGAGTAATCCAAGAGAGGTCTGGGAATATCTGAAGGGAGACTCCCTGATGCTCCACTGTGGGCAATAGTCTTGCTTTGGCCATGATCTTTTCCTTCAGCTGGAAATCGTGGACACAACAGATAACGTCCCTGGGCCCTTCGGCTTAAGGGCCCGATGAGCACGGTCCAGTTTGATGTTATGAGTGGGTGGCTCACCCAGTAGTCCATTAAATATGGTCTCCAGTATCTGGTGTAAATTCTCCTCGCCTGTGGCCTCCGGGAGGCCCCTAATTCTTATATTGTTCCGTCGGCCTCTATTGTCTAGATCACAGGTGTCAAACTGCCGGCCCTCCAGCTGTTGGGAAACTACAACTCCCATTTGTATAATCTATAACAGTGGGCATGATGGGAGTTGTAGTTTCCCAACAGCTGGAGAGCCGCCAGTTTGACACCCCTGGTCTAGATCCTCCAGATGTTTGTTGGCCTCATGCGGTAGTTTAGCTTGTGACGTCATGGCGAGCTGCATATCAGAGACATCGTGGCGGGTATCTTCATGCGCTGTTTCAAGTGTGTCCACCCTACCGTCTAATTGTCGTGTATCCTGTCTGACTGCGGCGATCTCGATCCTGCAGGCTTTGACTTCAGCGATTAATTGTTTAAAGTCCTCTTTAGTAGGGAATGATGAGAGATATGACTTCCAATCAGGCGTACTAGGACAGGGGAGGTTCAGCAGAGCTCTTGCGACCCTTGGGGTATGCTGTGCTTTAGAGGTCATTTTGTCCACTGGTGAGGGCCCTATATCAGGAGGGATCTCAGGGACAGGAGATGAGGCAGAAGAAGGCACCACAGAGCCCCTAAAATGTATACAGGGCTGTTGAACAAGGGTTACAGGCAGACCAGCAATGCAAGCCCGGCCGGATCCTGCTCTATGTCCCTGTAGCTGGGGTAACAGGCCTCCACACTTCACTGGTGGGGAAGGGAGCACCCGGCGTGTGGCTGGGCTCAGCAACAATATGGGCCCCAGAGGTGTCAGTGCTGGTGCCTCCATGGATTCCCCTTTGCTGACGATGCCCTTTATAAGCATACATGCCAACTCTCCCGTTTTTGGCGGGGGGGGTCCCGCTCTTTGGGGTCCCCACCCGCCCTCCCCGCAGAGTGGCATTCCTCCGCCCCAGTAGGCAGCGGGGCTCTTTAAATGGCCGCGGTGACAGAGTAGCGCTAGCGCGCTACTCTGGCGCCGCCGGGCTGCTCCTACAGGCCGGTGAAGCGCCCGCAGCGGCCGCTCACCCGCCCGGAGTCTCGCTGTGCAGGGAGGAGGCAGGAGGGATCGTTCCCCTCCTCCCTTCTCCCCCTGTATGTCCGGCGCCGATGTGTGCGCCGTACATACAGGTCAGCGTCGCAGGGGAAATGACGCGCGGCTGCACTCACTCCCCCTGCGACGCTGAGGAGATCGTCCGGGAGGTGTCCGGAGCTGCAGGTAAGGTGAGTGACTTTTATTATTTTATTTTTATTAGCTATAAGGGGGCAATACCTGGCTACTAAAGGGGGCAATACCTTGCTACAGAGGGGGCAATACCTGGCTAGTAAAGGGGGCAATACCTGGCTAGTAAAGGGGGCAAACCTGGCTACAAAGGGGGCAATACCTGGCTAGTAAAGGGGGGCAATACCAATACCTGGCCACTAAAGGGGGCAATACCTTGCTACAAAGGGGGCAATACCTTGCTACAGAGGGGGCAATACCTGGCTAGTAAAGGGGGCAATACCTGGCTACCACAGGGGGCAATACCTGGCTACCAAAGGGGGCAATACCTGGCTACTACAGGGGGCAATACCTGGCTACTAAAGGGGGCAATACCTGGCTACTAAAGGGGGCAATACCTTGCTACAGAGGGGGCAATACCTGGCTAGTAAAGAGGGCAATACCTGGCTAGTAAAGAGGGCAATACCTGGCTAGTAAAGGGGCAATACCTGGCTAACAAAGGGGGCAATACCTGGCTAGTAAAGGGGGCAATACCTGGCTAACAAAGGGGGCAATACCTGGCTAGTAAAGGGGGCAATACCTGGCTACTAAAGGGGGCAATACCTGGCTACTAAGGGGCAATACCTGGCTACTAAAGGGGGCAATACCTGACTACTAAAGGGGGCAATACCTGGCTACTAAAGGGGGGCATCTACCTGGCTAACAAAGGGGGGCATCTACTTGGCTACAAGGGGGCATCTACCTGCCTGTAAGGGGCACTACCTGGTTATGGGGGGCTACTACCTGGCTATAAGGGCATGTACCTGGCTTTCTTCCAAAGCCGTTCTGCAGTTAGGAGGAGTGGGGTGTGGCTTTTTGAAGGGGCGTGGCACACCAACAAGATGGGCGTGTCCATGCAAATTTTTGCCGCGGCGCGCTACACACGCCGCTCTCTTCAATCTCCTGCTTTTCCATTTTCAAAAGTTGGCAACTATGTTCATAAGTCCCACGCATGGGGAGAATGGATGAAGATTGAGGGGAGACCCCCGTTCTATCTGTGCCGGATGTCGGGCAGGAAGGGAGGCAGAGAGCCGGGACCCATCAGTACAAGGCACAATACCTGCCGAATGCTGCAGCACCGCGCCCGGAATCTGAACGCCGTGCACCCTCGTGGGAATAGGAGAGCTAGAGAGCTGTTGCGGCACCAGGAGCGGGGTCGGAGAGCGCTCAGGACGCGCAGCCGGCAGAGAGGATCCGGAGCTGCTCCGCGCTACAGGGGATGGCAGCGCTTCCGGGAAGCCGCGTGGTCCTTGCGGCCTTTCTTCTGGCGGCAGGTACAGTCCGGCGGGAAAGAGCGTGATATAGCTCCCGACACGCGCGCGTCCGAAGTGAGTAATGAAGCCGATGTGTAGCAGGCTCTTCAGCAGGGGGCCTGGAGTTCTCAGTGGGCCTCGTGGTTCTGGGATGCGCTGATACCGGGGAGAAGTACTTGAGCAGGGGTCCACAGCTACACCTGATCGGTTCTGGGTGATCTCCCTGCGTTAGATCACACAGGCTTTTTCTTCATCCCTGCCAGGAGGACAGGGATGCCCCCTTGTAGCCGTTGATGCTCAGGAGGCTAGGTTTACACAAGCCATTCTTCCTCGGTGCAGAACACGCCCCCCCCGAAAATGCGAGATATTATAGGGTCAGGCTCGTATACGCCAGTGAGATACCAAATATGCAGTATTTATTTTTTATTTTTTTTCCAAACATCTGTTTAGTTGAAAATTTTTGAAAAAACATCAAATACAAACCAATGGGAGACAAATACAATTGGTATGAACAAAACCCTCCCTTAGTAGAACATGGTATTATATTTACGATAGAGGGAAAGGAGACAGGGAGAAGGATACCATGTCAGTGGCACTTTATAACAAAAGCTACCACGCTCTAGTTGTAGGATACCACTTGAGGCTGAATCGGTGACTGAGTGATTTGAGGGGGGGGGCGGGACAGGGATGCATGTTGGTAGGCAGCCTACTTTTGTTTTTCTTTTTATAAAACACGTGTTTGCAGTAGGAAAAAAATGTTGTATTTTAAATACATCACGAAGTTTTGTAATGGTTTCGAGATTCAGGTAGATGCGAGGTAGGGGGAGCTGGATAGGTTGGGTGACATCAGAAACGCATATCCTGCAGGTATTTCCAGCATGGTTTATGGAGGTGGGATTTTATTTTTAGATATATTTGGGCTGCTTTAGGAAGTGTCAGAAAACCTAAGCTATGTAGTCGCGTCTCGGGGTGACACTTTTAGGTTTAGAGAGGGTAACCCAATTCCACAAAGAAAAAGAGGGAAGGAGAAGGGGACAAGCGGGTAACCCGGGGGGAGGAGGCATTTTCGGGCGCACCCTCGAGAGTGTGAAATGACCCACCGTTCACTTTGATTTTGACAGCACCACTGAGTATTAGGGGGCAGAAATGTTCACCTAGTCAGGTGTACCTGACGAGTTTTGGTATTCCAATATCCAGTGGTGAGGCTGAAGCATTGTTTGAGTTTATTGAACGAATTGCGCTGGGTGTCAGGACATGAAAGTTTCTCCATAAATGGAAGAATTGTTTGCCTTTTTGCTCTTTGTACGAGGGAGGTGTCCACCGTCCATCAGGAAATAGATGAGATAGTTGTCATAAGAACAATATTTGTGTAGGTGGGGAAGGATGGATCCAGCAGTGCAAAATGGATTTTCTTGCGGCTGCTGATATATAGTATAGCAATTTCTTTTGGTGGCCAAGGAGGCTGGGGGACCCGGCAGGGAGGATACCGAATATGTACCAATCCGGTGAGAGTCAGTGCAGGAGAGGAAGCTTAGGTGTTATGATGTGGTACGAAGGAGCGGATTCCGGGACAGAATGCTTAATGAGGGGGCAGGAACCACAAGGCAATGTAAAAAGATCGGCAGTGGGTAAAGGCATTTGGGACATGCGACTTGTGAGGGGTGAGATACCTTTAGATGTTCCCTATGCGGAGATATGTATGTCTGTGGGCATTGGGGACATGCCATTTCCCAATTAGAACATAGAGCGAGATAAATTTTGATGCATTGTTAGAGAGGCGGAGGAGGATATCTGTCGGGGGAGGATGGTGTCAAAGTAGTTGCGGCCACACAGAGAGACCTTGTTGTCTGGTAGTATAGCCTAGAGAGGAGCGGAGTGAATTGTAGTATCTTGTGTCTTTATTTTTTCTCTATTTTGGGACAATCGACAATTGTAAAGGGCGGTGCATGTGTTTTTATTTTTTTTCGTGTTTGTTACATAGTTAGTCAGGCCGAAAATAGACATACGTCCATCCAGTTCAGCCCATTTATTAAAGTGTTGCTGAAGTGTTGAGTCATGACGAGAAGGCAAAAAACCCCCACTGAGGTAGAAGCCAATTGACCTATGTTAGAACAGGAAAAAAATTTACCTTCCTGACTCAATTCTCGCAATCGAATAAATCCCTGGATCAGCGACCCTCTCCAGAATCCTAGACACTATAAGGCCCACGTTCTCACGGCTTTTTCCCCGACGGACTTTGCTGAGCCGTATTGATCTCACAAATTCCGCCGTTGATAAGGGGCGGGCGCAAGGGGGGCGGGAGCGCAGGTCAGCGGGGCGCCGCTCCTGCCCATAGACAATGATTGTTTAGGCGCGTACCACGGCGTAAAATACATGTGACACGGGTCACCTTTCTCCCCGCGGCGGATCACGGGGAAGGAGCGAACGGAATCCACTGTTCTTTATGAGAGCAGTGGGTTACCGTAATGACAGGGACGGATTGGGCCGTACTGAAGCGCAAATCCGGCGCGGAAGTTACGGCGCAATCCGCCCCAAATAAGCCGTCGGTGACGTGCCTTACTTGTTCTATTATTACAATCTAGGATTTATCTGAGATTCTCCAGAATCCTAGACCCTATTATTGTTTATATTATTACATTAGAAATGTATCCCAGGACCTTCTCCAGAATCCTGGTCACTAGAATTGTTATATTTTACGCTCCGAAATGTATCCCATGCCCTTCTTGAACTCTGTTAGTAAATTCACCATGTACTTCTCTCTTGCAAATGAGAGTTCCATAAGTATCACCGATCTAACAGTAAAGATCCCTTTCTATGTTTACTGTAGAACTTTCTTTCCTCATAGACGTAGTGGACGCCCCCTTATTCTTGATACAGTCACTAGGTATTAAATGAAATCTTGGGAGAGTCTCTATATTGGCCCTTATATATTTATAATATTTATTTATTGTCCCCTCGAAGCCGTCTTTTCTCTAAACTTATTTTAACCCCTTTAACCTTGCTAAGCTTTATGGGTATTGTGTCCACCAGTCTTTTATTATTTTTGTTGCACGCCTATTTACGGTTCAAGCATTCAATGTCTTTCCTGTGCACTTGGTGCCAAAAAACTGTACAACAATTTTCATGTGTGGTAGCTAACAGTGGATTGTATAGTGGGAAAATAATGTTCCCATCCTGTGCATCTATGCCCCTTTTAATACACCCCATGATCCTGTGTTTTAAACTTTTTTTTTACTTTTTCACTTTTCACCCATAGGGGATTTGTATCAGTAATTCACAGATCACTGATACAATAGAGTTCCGTTACAATAGCAAGAACTGCTCTGTACTGGTCTCTATGACAACTGTCACTCGCCAGCCCCATAATGCACTGCGGGGCATGGTGACATCACAGTCCAGATGCTTTACTAAAGTATCCAGGCTGTCAGGTACACTGCTGCACCGATTGCAGGCAGAATGAGCTCCCTTCTTCTGTCCGTGCCTTAGCTGCTGCTATTGTGATAGATCACGACTATAATACTGCCCCCTATGCTGCAACTGAGGAAGCGAGGGAGAACCTCGCGAAACGCGTTATGTTTTTCATGTTTTTTTTAGGACAATTAAAACAGGACACTTTATATGGCACTCAGATTAGATAGCTAAGGGGGTTTGTCTAGTCTTTTACTGGTTTTATTGCCTGAAGCACTCTAACTAATCTACTTTTGGAGTTATCTTGTCTCGCTTTAGTAGTGAGATAAGGGACTCTTTGCAAAACTATTTTCTTCCGGAGACCACCGTGAATTTCTGTGGAGGTTCTACCGTGTACTGGATAGGACAGCGGCGCTCGGATTGATACCTCAGGGGATGTTAATATTCAATCGATTCAATGAGTTGTACCATTTCCAGCACAACTTATTCAGGTGAGTGGTTAGAATACCGTAATTTTTAAACTTTTAAAAAAGTGTTACCCGCCCCCTATGTACAAGAATATAACTTTCTATATTAATGCCTCTATGTACAAGAATATAACTACTATAATATGTCTATGTACAAGAATATAATACTATATAATGTCCTATGATCAAGAATGTATAACCATTATAATATTGGCCACCTATGTACAAGACATATAACTCACTATAATATTGCCCCCTATGTACAGTATATAACATTACTATAATACTGCCCTATGTACAAGGAATTTATACTACTAAATACTCGCCCCCTATGTCCAAGAATATATAACTCACTATAATACTGTCCCCTAATGTACCAAGTGAATATAATTACTATAATACTGCCCCTATGTACAGAATATAACTATATAATTACTGCCTCTATGTACAAAGAATATATCGACTAATAATACTGCCCCTATGATACATAGAATTTATCATAAGACTAT
Source organism: Phyllomedusa bahiana (assembly GCA_025379985.1). Classification (NCBI taxonomy): domain Eukaryota; kingdom Metazoa; phylum Chordata; class Amphibia; order Anura; family Hylidae; genus Phyllomedusa; species Phyllomedusa bahiana. The sequence goes on from JAODAL010011771.1 coordinate 25,327, forward strand.
AATCATTGCCCCCTATGCTACAATGATATAATCTTCTATAATACTGCTTCCATGTACAAGAATATAACTACTATAATTCTGCTCATATGCTAAATAATATAAATACTATAATATGCCCTATGTAAAAGAATCTAATTACTATAATTCTGCCTATATGTACAAGAATATAACTACTATAAATATGACTCTATGTACGAAGATATAACTACTTTAATATGCCCTCTATGTACACAAGAATATAACTACTATAATACTGCCCCTGATGGTGTACAAGAATATAAAATATATTTAATACTGCTCCCATTGTTTACAAGAAATATAACTACCTTTAAAAACTGCTCTACTTTGTACAAGAATATAACTACTTTTAATACTTCCCTATGTACACAAGAATATAACTACTATAATCCTGGCCCTATGTACTCAAGAATATAACTACTATAATCCTGCCCCCTATGTACAAGAATATAACTACTATAATACTGCCTTTCAGAGACATGTATTTGAATGTAAAGACACAAAGCACCCAAACTATTAACATAAAAAAAAGTTTTATTAGAAATATTTTTTTTTCCTTCTGGTGAACCCTGCACTTCTTGCCGGGGACACATAACTTCTGATCTTGGCACAGTTACTAATACAGGGAGGATAATAAAGTCCAAAAGTCACAGTTGCTCTGTTTTTGGATAAGTTCCAGTTCTCTCAGTTCATGGAAGCTCTCAGATTGTCCAGATCTGGCCGCGCCTTAAATCTCTCAAGGAAATCCGCCTCTGTGTGCTGCAGACAAGTTATAAGACATATGAGAATTATACAGAAGTATAATACTGCCATATGTACTTGAAATATAACTTGCTTATAATATGCCCCCCTTTGTACAAGAATTTATAACACTATAATACTGCCACCTATGTATCAGGTCTATATAACTAACTATATTAATGCCCCCTATGTACAGGAATATAACGTACTATGAATACTGCCCTATGTACAACGAATTATATACTACTATCATCCTTCTTCTATGTACAAAAAGAATAATAAACTACTATAATACTGCCCCCCTATGTACAAAGGAATATAACTGCTATAATACTGCCCCCTATGTAACAAGGAATATACAACTGCTATTAATACTGCCCCTAAGTACAAAGAATTATAACGCTATAATATGCCCCTATGTCAAGAATATACTTCTATAATTATCTGCTCCTATGTACAAGAATCATAACTGCTATAATACTGCCTCCTATGTACAGAATATAAACTGCTTATAATACTGCCTCCTATGTACACAGATATAACTCTATATACGCCCAATGTACAAGAATATATATCGCTATAATATGCCCTATTTACAAGAATATAATGTATAATACTGCCTCCTATTATAAGAAATAAACTACTGTAATTATGCCCCCTATATGTACACAGAATACAACATACTATATACTGCCCTCTATGTACAAGAATACAAAATACTATAATACTTGCCTCTATGTACAAGAATACAACTACTATAATACTGCCCCCCTATGTACAAGAATATAACTAGTATAAATACTATCCCCTATGTATAATAATTTAACTACTATAATACTGCTTCTATCGTACAAGATATAACTGTATAAATACTGCTCCCTATGTACTAGAATATAACTACTATAATAATCGCTCCCTAGTACAAAGAATATAACTACCATAACACTGCCTCTAACTGTACCAAGAATATAACTGCTAATAATACTGCTCCCTATGTAAAGGAATATAACTACTATTATATACTGCCTCTGATGTACAAGAATTATAATGCTTAATTATGCCCATATGTACAAGAATTATAAATACTATAATACTGCTCCTATGTAGGAGAATATAACTAATATAATACTGCCTCATTGTACAAGATTATAACTATATAATACTTGCCTCTATGTACTAGAATATAACTTAGCTATAATACTGTGTCCTTTGTACAGAATTAACTACTATATTACTGCTCCTATGCACAAGAATATAACTACTATAATACTGCCCCTATGTACAGGAAGTATAACTACTAATAATACTGCCCCCTCATGTACAGAATATTAACTACTATAATATGCCTATGTACAAGAATATAAATTATATATACTAATGCAAACTAAGTACAAGAATATAACTACTTTAATACTGCTCATATTTACAGGATTATAACTACTATAATACTGCAACCTATGTTACACGAAATAAAATACTATAATACTGCTCCTATGTACAAGATATTACTACTATATAATACACTGCCCCTATGTTTACAAGAATTATAACTACTATAATATGTACTAGTACAAGAATATAACTTCTATAATATGCCCCCTATGTTACAAGAATATAAATAATATATACTGCCCTATGTAAAGAATAAAAACTACTATTAATACTATCCCCTAATGGTAACAAGAATATAACTACTATAAATATATCCCTAAGTACAGAATAATAGTCCTGTGTTTTGCATCCCCACAATAGGCAAGCTGGAAAACCACAGCTAAACAACCTTGGTGCTGAGTCGATCAGCGAAGGGTTTGAATAAAATAAAATAAGGGACGAGACACTAGGCACATCTTGCACAATTTATTATGTCTCTTTAATATCGTCAAAATTAAAAGCAGAACATGCAGGACGCGTTTCCGAGGTACTACCTCGCTTCATCAGTTGCAATGATGAAGCGAAAGGTAGATCCTCGAGAAAATAGCGTCTTGCTGTCTGATTTTTAGTCTATTAAGACAACCCCCGTCATTCCTAGCACATTTGAAATCAGTACATAAGAGCATGAAACACGATTTATTGCTCACAAACCATGAGCACATTCCCGAGTATGTACACGATAGGGATAAAAAATTATCTGAAAAAGAAAACAATTTTGGATATATAAATTAAAACACTTGAACTCACGTCTTAACGAGATGACAGATTTCATAACTTAAGAAATTTCTGTTGGTCACTTCTTTTTACTGAATCTTTCTACTCAAGTCCTTTATTTCTAATATTTCTCCTATATGCTCACAGGTTCTATGTTCGTTTAAATGTGTTAGTGAAATGGCTTGGAAAGAGTGAGGGAAAGCTCTTATGGCCTTTCTTCGCTCTCTCCAAGGACATGCCCATTTGGGGACCACACCCGTGTGTTTACGCTGGTCAGAGCAAACGATAGTTTTAGGAAGTGGAGGGAGGGGGTCTGCTAGCGGGGGACAGCTATTGGCAAGTGCAGTTCTCGGAGGATGGCTAAAGCCCTGGAGATGCTGAGAGGTTCTTCCTTACCCGAATCACAGCTTTTTTGCTTGCCTATCGCCTCTTCAATTCTCTGGAAGAGGAGGACTACGAGGATGTCTCAAGGAGACCATCCCTAACGCATTTTGAACTTTTGTCACCACTCACAGGGAGGACATATTGTCTCTCTCGACGGCTTCGATGCTGTTATGAGGGGGTGGGTGTAGGGAAAGAGTAGCCACTACTCAGGCATTCCACTACTGGAGCCGCCGATTGGAATTGCCAAAGATTCCGGATATGATCCGCAAAGGGTGTGGTGACCGTACGGAAACACATATCTGAGAGACTTGGCGGAATCCTTACTTCAAAATAATACACAACGCCATCTAGCTTCAATCTCACCCCTCTCCAGAACAGTTCCCCGAATAGATTGCAGCACTGCCCTAAAATGGCGGCCACACATAAAAACGGACCTATGGCACGGTCTGTGGGAAGTTGCAGTTATACACAATCCTTATTGGGACATGTCCTCAATAATTCAGCTTCACTTCGGGGTCACCCTTAGAGAAACATTATAACTCTGATCTTTTGCCTAGGGCCTCCGGACTCGGGGGGGAGAGTGGTTCTGAATGGAGTCAGTCAATCCACGGTTTCGGGAATAATCATAATTGCCCTTCTAGGCTGCAAACGAAGCCTTTTGCAGTTATGGCTGAATGCCCAACTCTCCAATCGATCCTACGGGTCATCAAAGCAGCTGGTGGGACTATCTCATAGCGGACAGCACTGGAGGACAGAGAGGAGTAAGGAGACCCAGAACCCTTGGAGTTCTTCAGACGGTGGCGAACCTTCATAGAAACGCATTATTTGACAGAGAGATAAGAAGCCCTTATGCAGAGGTCTCAAGTATATTGATTGGTACTGTAGGGAAAGGTATTGGGGGCAACTGTGGGGAGACTTCAGGGGTCTGAGGAGCTTTGACTGAGTATGACGGTTTCCATTCAAAGACCCTACGGGCGCATGAGACGAGATAGGACGCAGTTCACTTTAGTAGTGTTGATAATCTGTTTACTTGAAGTTCTTTTATTACCCCTGTGTAAATTAATGTTTTCTCTGTTTGTATCATCTTATATTCAGGACAGGCCCGGGAGATTATGCAAATGTAGTGAATCATGGGTCATTAATACATGTCAGAGATAGTGTTTATTGTTTAAATGTTATTTTGAAAATGCAATAAATTTGTTTTAAAAAAAAAAAAAAAATGGTTGTGTAAGCTATTCTTTAAGCACCCTCTAACAGATCGTCTTCAGGGCAGTTAACAGGTTCTTAACATTGTATCAAAATTGTTGCATTTGCTGTTTACTTAACCTATATTCACCAACAGATCCACAGCGCCCCCTGGTGGATTTTAACACTCGATATAAGTCTTGTTTTAAATAATTTTACTATCATGTACACATTTTATATACATTATATTGTTCATTGTGTGTTCTGTTTTATTTTATATAACTCATTTTTATTGTTTGATATAATTAAGATACACATATCTTTTATAACTTTTTTATCACTGTGGATACATGTAACATTTTAATTTATATATAAAGAACAACTTTGGCAATGTTGTAACATATGCAAGCGAAGAAGCGAGGGAGACACCTCTGTTGAAACTCGTTTGTTTTATATTGTTTTATGTTCTTTTGGGGACAATAAAAGACACTTTACTTGTGCGATGCTGTAGTTAGTGTCTTGTCCTTTTCATTGGCTGTACGCGCCTGTCACAGAGTTTAATCCGTTTTCCCTGCTCTTGCTTTAATATCAGTTTGAAAAGGATTCTTTTGTTTTTACTATGTACATGAATTATGTAACTCACTATATATATGCCTCCCTATTTATCAAGAATATAACTACTATATACTGCCCCTTTGTACAAGATTATAAACTTTATATAATACGGCCCTATGTACAAGATATAACTACTATACTATTGCCATATGTACAAGAATATAACTACTTATAATACTGCTTCGATGTTCAAGAATTAGAACTACTATAAATATTGCTTCCCTATTTACAAGAATTTAATACTTTATTCTGCTCCCTATGTACAAGAATATAACTAGTATAATATGCCCCTGTACCAAGAATATAAACTACTTTAATACTGTCCCTATGTCAAGATATATAACTATATAATATGTCCTATTTACAAGAATAGAACTACTATAATACTGCCCTATGTAAAGAATATAACTATATATACGACACCACTCCTGTATCAAGAAATATTATACTATAATACTCGCCCCCTTGTACCATAGAATTATAACCTACTTAATACTGCCCTATGTACAAGAATATAATCTACTATAATACTGCCCTCTATGTACAAGAAAATAACTACTATAATACTGTCCCTATGTACAAGAATATAACTACTATAATATTGCCCCCTATGTACAAGAATATAACTACTATAATATTGCCCCCTATGTACAAGAATATAACTACTATAATATTGCCCCCTATGTACAAGAATATAACTACTATAAAACTACCCCTATATACTATAATACTGCCCCCTATGTACAAGAATATAACTACTATAATACTGCCAATATATACAAGAATATAACTACTATAATACTGCCCCCCTATGTACAGGAATATAACTACTATAATACTATCCCCTATGTACAAGACTATAACTACTATAATACTATTCCCTATGTACAAGAATATAACTACTATAATACTATCCCCTATGTACAAGAATATAACTACTATAAATACTGCTCCTATGTACAAGAATATAACTACTATAATACTATCCCCATGTACAAGAATATAAACTACTATAATACTGCCCATGTACAAGAATATAACATACTATAATACTATCCCCTATGTACAAGAATAAAACAACTATAATACTGTCTCCCTATGTACAAGAATATAACTACTATAATACTGCCCCCTATGTACAAGAATATAACTACTAACTTAAAAATAAAAACTGCCCCCAAGTACAAGAATATAACTACTATAATACTGCCCCCTATGTATGAGAATATAACTACTATAATACTGCTCTCTATGTACGAGAATATAACTACTATAATACTGCCCCTATGTACAAGAATATAACTACTATAATACTGTCCAAGCCCAGTATACTATGTACAGAACACAAACGCCATATTGTACCACTGTGCCAGCCAGCCGTCTATCTTACCTCTTTTACCAGCAGGTTGACCCCTTCAGGTTGGTTCATAGTGAACACCTCTATGATGATTGGGGCTAATGTGGCGCTCAGGCCGCTGACCTGGAAACCAAGCAGGAGAGGAAATAACTACAACATCTGTGTTATCCGGAATAGGGGGTCTCCCCTTTCGATTTGTTTCCCCTCCCGGTGGTGTCACCGCAGGGCGGCACCTCCTACTGACCTGCACGACCCTCTCATGGACGGTGAGCACCGAATCCACAAACATCTTGTTCCCCACAGGCGGCATCAGCAGAACTTCTTTGGTCTTGGTTGGTTTCGCATAACTGCAAAGACACAGACAATCTGTATGCAGACAGCAAAGCCCAAAATGTGAGGTCAGCAGTGATACATGCACACTAATCTACTCAGGAGCATTGGCACTCAGGACCAAGAGAGGATAAGTAATGTACAGTATCTCCCAAAAGTCAGTACATCCATCACATTATATGCAGCATCCCCCTGAAGTCAGGACACCCCTCACATATCTGTAAATATTATCTCTGTTCATGGGACAACACTGAGGATCTGACCCTGATACAATGTAAAGTAGTCAGTGCCCGGCTTGTATCACAGGGGGATGGGGTGTCCTCAAAATAACTCAGAAATGTCTAACCGCTGGGGACAAAAGTGAGGACACCCCTAAGAGACCACTAAAGTGAGGACCCCGCTAAGTGACCACAAAAGTGAGGACACCCCTAAGGGACCACAAAAGTGAGGACCCCGCTAAGTGACCACAAAAGTGAGGACACCCCTAAAGTGACAACAGAAGTGAGGAGACCCCTAAGTGAAAATGGACAAATTGTGCCCAATTTGCCATTTTCCCTCCACGGTGTCATGTGACTTATTGTTAAAAGGTGTTAGGTGTAAATGGGGAGCAGGTGTGGTAAATATAGCGTTCTCGCTCTCATACTGGTCACTGGAAGTTCAATATAGCACCTCCTGGCAAAGAGCTGTCTGAGGATTTGATAAAAAGAATTGTTGCTCTACATAAAGATGCTGAGGCTATAAGAAGATGCCGACACCCTGACACTGAGCTGCAGCGCGGGGGCCTAGACCATACAGAGGTTTAACAAGACAGAACAGGCCTCACTATGGTCGACCAAAGAAGCTGAGTGCACATGCTCAGCGTCATACCAGAGAGGAGTGCTGCCAGCATTGCTGCAGAGGTTACAGGGGTGAGGGGGTCAGCCTGTCAGTGCTCAGACCATATGCCGCACACTGCCATTGGTCTTCATGGCTGTCGTCCCAGTAGGGGCCTCTTTTAAAGATGATGCACAAAACAGATGGCAAACAGTTTGCTGAAGATAAGCAGACTAAGGACCTGGATTACTGGAACCACGTCCTGTGTCTGATGAGACCAAGAGAAACTTATTTGGTTCAGATGGTGTCAGGTGTGTGTGGCGGCACCAGGTGAGGAGGACAAAGACAAGTGTGTCTGCCTGCAGTCTAGCATGGTGGTGGGAGTGTCATGGTTTGGGGCTGCATGAGCGCTGCCGGCTGTGGGGAGCTACAGTTCAATGAGGGAACCATGAATGCCAACATCCTGAAGCAGAGCATGCTCCCCTCCCTTCTGGGCCTCAGGGCAGTATCCAACATGATAAGGACCCCAAACACCTCCAAGACATTGCCTTGCTGAAGAAAATGAGGGTAAAGGTGCTGGACTGGCCAAGCGTCTCCAGACCTAAACCCTATGGAGTATATGTGAAGCCTCCTCAAACAGAAGGTGGACGAGCGCAAGGTCTCTAACACCCACCAGCTCCGTGATGTCGTCATGGAGGAGGGAAGAGGATTCCAGTGGCTGCAACCTGTGAAGCTCTAGTGACCTCAAGGCCCAAGAGAGTTAAGGAAGAGCTGGGAAATAATGGGGGCCACATAAAATATTGAATCTTTGGGCACAATTTGTCCGTTCTTACTTAGGGGTGTCCTCACTTTTGTTGCTGGCGGTTTAGACATTGAGTTATTTTGAGACATAATCTCCAAAAAATTGGGAATCTCGCAAGAGAACAAAGTGACTTTTGATCACTATATTTACTATTTTGCCATAGGCAAACTTAAACTCTATCAGTTCTCTATCTATTAAACACTAAAACGTAACTTTTATTATATCTAACTCTTAACCTCTATACACACTATTTAAAAACCTGATCTCTATCCTCATCATTTAACCCTTTTTTGCTTCTGAAAGAGGGAATAACTCCCTTTCTATCATCAAGTCTGGTGGAACCCCACCTATTAACAGGAGAGCCTTATATCTATAGCAAAGTACTAGCTTCAGTAAGGGATCCCAAGCCAACTACTTGGGCAGTCGTCCCTAATCTCATAGACACAGAACAAATAAGGCCCCCTTGTGACACCGTCTGCAGCAGGTGACACTTGTAGACAGAGGTGAGAGATCACAATTTAAAACGTCATGCCTGACCTCGCCGACATGACGTTTTAAATTGTGATCTCTCACCTCTGTCTACAAGTGTCACCTGCTGCAGACGGTGTCACAAGGGGGCCTTATTTGTTCTGTGTCTATGAGATTAGGGACGACTGCCCAAGTAGTTGGCTTGGGATCCCTTACTGAAGCTAGTACTTTGCTATAGATATAAGGCTCTCCTGTTAATAGGTGGGGTTCCACCAGACTTGATAATAGAAAGGGAGTTATTCCCTCTTTCAGAAGCAAAAAGGGTTAAATGATGAGGATAGAGATCAGGTTTTTAAATAGTGTGTATAGAGGTTAAGAGTTAGATATAATAAAAGTTACGTTTTAGTGTTTAATAGATAGAGAACTGATAGAGTTTAAGTTTGCCTATGGCAAAATAGTAAATATAGAGTTATTTTGAGGACACCAAGTTTACTCTGTTACAAGCCGGGCACTGACCACTTTACATTGTGTCAGATATTCAGTGTTGTCCCAGGAAAAGATATAATACAATATATACGAAAATGTGAGGAGTGCACTGACTTTTCTGACATACTGTATGTACACAGTGACTGCACCAGCAGAATAGTGAGCGCAGCTCTGAAGTATAATACAGGATGTAACTCAGGATCAGTACAGGATAAGTAATGTATGTACAGTGACTGCACCAGCAGAATAGTGAGTGCAGCTCTGGAGTATAATACAGGATGTAACTCATGATCAGTACAGGATAAGTAATGTATGTACAGTGACTGCACCAGCAGAATAGTGAGTGCAGCTCTGGAGGATAATACAGGATGTAACTCAGGATCAGTACAGGATAAGTAATGTATGTACACAGTGACTGCACCAGCAGAATAGTGAGTGCAGCTCTGGAGGTTAATACAGGATGTGACTCAGGATCAGTACAGGATAAGTAATGTATGTACAGTGACTGCACCAGCAGAATAGTGAGCGCAGCTCTGAAGGATAATACAGGATGTAACTCAGGATCAGTACAGGATAAGTAATGTATGTACACAGTGACTGCACCAGCAGAATAGTGAGTGCAGCTCTGGAGTATAATACAGGATGTAACTCAGGATCAGTATAGGATAAGTAATGTATGTACACAGTGACTGCACCAGCAGAATAGTGAGTGCAGCTCTGGAGGATAATACAGGATGTAACTCAGGATCAGTACAGGATAAGTAATGTATGTACAGTGACTGCACCAGCAGAATAGCGAGTGCAGCTCTGGAGTATAATACAGGATGTAACTCAGGATCAGTACAGGATAAGTAATGTATGTACAGTGACTGCACCAGCAGAATAGTGAGTGCAGCTCTGGAGGCTAATACAGGATAAGTAATGTATGTACACAGTGAGTGCACCAGCAGAATAGTGAGTGCAGCTCTGGAGGATAATACAGGATGTAACTCAGGATCAGTACAGGATAAGTAATGTATGTACACAGTGACTGCACCAGCAGAATAGAGAGTGCAGCTCTGGAGGATAATACAGGATGTAACTCAGGATCAGTACAGGATAAGTAATGTATGTACAGTGACTGCACCAGCAGAATAGTGAGCGCAGCTCTGGGGTATAATACAGGATGTAACTCAGGATCAGTACAGGATAAGTAATGTATGTACACAGCGACTGCATTCTTTGTGCAACATCCTCACCTTTCCTCCACTTTAACAGACATCTGATTGAAAAAATTATGCAGGTACTGAGCAAAGAGTTCCACGTAGAGCATGTTGTGTCCCGAAACCTGGAAGTTTAACGTCCCGTATTCGTGCTCTGTGCCTTGTTTGATCTCCTGTGTTAGCAATTTCCCTTTTTTCTTTTGCTCCTATAAAAGCAAACAGATCTATTTTGAATGAACGACATAAATAGAAGGACATTAAGGTTGCGTTCACACAGGACTATAACATGGCAGTGCCCAGAACGTTTGTTTCCTCATTGAGTTTCCAATGCAAATTTTTGTGAACCTACCCCAGGCCTCCAGAGGTGAGGAGGATGCCGTGTGCGGACGCAGCTCTCTCCATGGTAATTTATAGAAGTTGTCCGATGCTGAGCTGTTCCTACAATGCCCATAGTCTACCCAGGAGGAGCTGGCATGGTAGCACGGCCTCCTAATCGCTGGGGCGCCGAATGTGGGAACAGGGGACTCCCATCCTCCCGATATGTGGGAAGCAGGGAACCGGTGCCTATTTATGGCATATACCTTTGATATACCACAAACTTCTAGGATGCTAATACAGGTCGTCCCCGGGTTATGAACGGGACAGGGACTGTATGTTTGTTCTTAAGCTGAATTTGTATGCAAGTCGGAACAGGTAAATTTATTAATCGTAACTCCAGCACAGGGTTTTTTAGTTTTGGATAGTGCAGGGAAGGGTTTTTACATTTGTTTAGCTGTCTGTGCCCCTGTTAAAAAGATCTCACCTCATGTGCTGCTGTGGCATGCTGGCACTTGTCGTTCCACAGCTACTCTCTGCTGTGGCACATGGAATTACAAGTGCCAGCATGTCCCATAAGTCTCCGTTTGTAACTAGGGGACAGATGTAAGTCGGAACAGTGTAAGTTGAGGACCTCCTGTACTTATTTAACCCTTTAGTGACCTAGCAATTTTTTTCATTTTATTCACCGGCGCATTACAAGACTAGTAATTTTTTTTTTTTTTTGTTTTCTGTCAACATCTCCACAAGAGGCCTTGTTTAATTTTTTTACATACAAAACTTGCAGCTTAAGTTTTTATTAACTCTTTCAGGGAGGACAGGAGTGTTCACTTTATTCTATGGGTCGGCACAATGATGGAAATACCAGAATTATAGAGGTTTTTTTTTTTTTTTTATTTTGCACAACATAAACATTATTTATATAAAAATATTAGGTTTCTGTGTCTCCGTGTTCCAAGACCTTCATCACTTATCTTTCTGTTGACGGATCTGTATGAGGATGCCTTTCAGTTCTTATTGGCACTGTTTTTTGGGGTAGGTAAAACCATTTGATGGCTTTCAATGATGTTTTTTGGGAAGAAAATTTTCAAAAAAAACCCAAAAAAATGCAATTTTGGCTTTTTTTTTTTTTTTTTTTACACACCGTTTACCATGCAAGATAAATAATGTGATAATTATGTAGTTCGGGTCGTTACAGCTGCAGCAATATCAATTATGTCAAGGTTTTATTTATTCTATTTTCTACAGGTTTAAATTCAAGTTTTCCCGAACAAAATCCCTTTTTTCTTTTAAATCCTCCTGAGATTTTTCTTCATTTCATTCGTAAACTTTTTTTATTTTTTTTATTGTTTTTTAAGCCCCACGATGAGACTTCACATACAATCATTTGATTGCTCACGTAAAACACTGCATTACTTATACATTGCAGTGTATTGTGCCTGTCCGTATAACTCTGCCTGGCCTCCTACTCTCTGGCAGAGCACAAAAAACAGACACAGGAGTCACACCTGGAAACCTTCATTTGGTCCCCGACTACCATCAGCTCACTGGGCGCACATTGCAGGGAGTATCAGGAGGGTTAGAGAGCGAACCTCCGTCCTCTAAAACCACTTAGATGCAACGGTCACTATTGACTGTGGCATCTAAGGGGTTATACAGTATGGATCTGAGATATGTCCACTCTTCAGCATTAGAGCAGGGTCCTGGCTGTCATCAGACCCCGGAGCCCCTGCTTCCCCCAGCACAGGACATTGAGGACCAGAATACGTCTTTTGTCGGTGGGCATCAAAGGATTATGTTTGATTGTGGCCCCCAGGAACGACTGAATCAGACAACGTGGCCCTTGGAGCACAGAAGGTTCTGCTCTTGTGCTGTATTGCTTTCACAGTGCGACACGTTGTGCTTTCTTCAGACTGTACAACATCCCGAGACCTCTGCTGTCCACATGGATGAGGAGACGCCGGCTGTGAGCGATCTCATCTGTAAAATATTATCCCCCCCCAACTCGTCCTCACCACTTCAGGAGGTAACAGGAACTTGTACCGGCCGATGCCATGTGTAGGCTGGGACTTGTAGGATCTTCTGTCTTCTACCAGGAAACCTGCACAGTAAGGTGAGGAGAATCAGCAGTGATGTCCATTAATGGGGCCCAAAAGCTAAATGCAAAACTCACTACCTGATAGCTGTGAACCTAAAGGGGTTTCCAAGACTTTTAAAAACCACCCACTGTGCTAAAATAGAAAACCCCATAGTGGCCTCTTTCCTTCACCACGTTACCCCGAGCTCCATTTGTCCCCCCATCCTCACTGATGATGTCAACAATTCATAGATCAGTTGATGATGCAAGTGCCCCACCCCCCCTAGTCCCTCACTGTGATGTCACAATCATAGATTCAGTTTGATGCGGATGCAGTGTACCCCCCCCCCCGCCCTCCCTACACTCGATTGGACATCCACATTCATGGATCACATGATGCTCCAGTGACCTCCCATCCCTCACTGATGACATCACGTTCATGGATCAAATGATGCTGCAGTGTCCCCCCCGTCCCTCACTGATGAAGTACGTTCTGGAATCCATTGATGCTCCAGTGTTTACCCCCACGTTCCCTCATGATGAAAATCACGTTCATGGATCACTGATGCTGCGTGTACCACCCAGTCCTCAATGATGAACATCACAGTTCTTGGATCAATATGATGCTGACAGGGGAAACAAGGCAACAAAGATAGGGGTCAGCACTTTTCACCCCTCTTTTTTACGTACTGAATAAAGGGCTGTTCCTTCCCTTTTCCTCTCCGCTCCCCCTTCTTCCCTCTTCATGGATCAAATGATGCTGCAGTGTCCCCCCTGTCCCTCACTGATGACATCACGTTCATGGATCAAATGATGCTGCTGTGTCCCCCCCGTCCCTCACTGATGATGTCACGTTCATGGATCACATGATGCTCCAGTGTCCCCCCGTCCCTCACTGATGACATCACGTTCATGGATCAAATGATGCTGCAGTGTCCCCCCCGTCCCTCACTGATGACATCACGTTCATGGATCACATGATGCTGCAGTATCCCCTCCTGTCCCTCACTAACGAGGTCACGTTCATGGATCACATGATGCTGCAGTGTCCCCCCCGTCCCTCACTGATGATGTCACGTTCATGGATCACATGATGCTGCAGGTCCCCCCTACCCCCCCAGCCTCACTGATGATGCTAAGTTCAGGGATCGCACGATGCTGTAGCCACTCTGCATGCGCAGCATATGACCCCGGAGGTCTTTGTTTGGTTGCTGCATCTTGTGATCTCCTTTATTGTGCGGTCATCAGTGACGGCTGGGGGGAAACTGAAGCCCTGGAACGGTGGTGATGGGAGAGGTAAGTATGGGTTCATTTTCCATTTTAGTGGGAGGTTTTTAAAAGTTGTGGAAAACCCCTTTAATCACTTAACAACAGAGCCTGAGGAATGGCTACACAGTCAGTCTTGATGACCTAGAGTAGCCCCAGGGTGGTCTGTGTAAGAACCCCGACTGCTGCCTGTGTCAAACTGACACAAATTATAATGTATTAGCATATATGAATATGTTAATACATTACTAAGTGTAAAAAAAATTGTGCAATAGTTATCTCTTCATGGAATAAAAAAGTTAAAAACAAAAAAAAACTGTAGAAAATAAATATTTGATAAAAAAAAAAAAGTTATTGTGAACACAAAAATAAAAAAACCCTACATGTCTGGTATCCACATGACCGTAATAACCTGTAGAATTAATCGAACAGGTTATTTAGTGTGAAAGGCAGGGCTGTGGAGTCGGAGCCTATTTTGCAGGAGTCGGAGTCGTCATAAAAGGGACCGACTCCCAAAATATATAATAAGTTATACAAACAATGCAGTAGTGCGGCTCACCTTCGTGGGCTTTATCATCCGTTCGCTTGGGTGATTCACCGGACCGCTGTGCTCCGTTCCGGAATTCACCCGCCGGCACTGGCGGAAACAGTACGTGTTACTAGCAAGGGGATATCGGTGCACGTCCAGGACCGAGACTAACAATGCAGGCGCTGGTGCGCCAAGGAATCCAGAATTCTTCAGACGGTAAAAAACTCAGCAACTTTATTGAGACCAGTTAAACATGCAATCCGCAACTTAGCCCCCCCTCACAGGGATAACACAGACGCGTTTCGGCTGAATGCTACCCTTATCACTGTAATGGCAGGCTGCTGCAATCTTGCTTTTTATGTACTAAATAAGACTCTAAAACCAATTAACCCTGCAAGGGAATAATGACTGTCAAATGTCATAAAAGAGGAGAGTGCTCCCAAAACCTGAACTGGACTACTTGCTTAGACATATGTAATTGCATTAACTTACATTTATCAATGGCATGTAGTAAACTAGTAGGACCTTAACCATAAAATTGATACCTCTTGTGTTTTAATAAAATGTACAGACTATCAGTACGAAAGTTTAGACCTTGTGGCCTTTCTAGTATCTAATCTAAGATCCATTGGGTCTCTCTAGTCTCACTAATTTGGTCAATCTCCCCAACGTACGGACGTGATATAGTATCAAAATCACATAAAATTTTAGATTATATTTATTTCACTGTGTTCTTCTACGGAAATTGCTTGGAGGCTCCAGACAGTTGTCCTGTCCTCCTGCTCCTATACTGGAAAAGTGTTCCATTATTCTAGTTTTTACCTTTGGCGGATGGTGCTTCCTACATATTTCTTTTCGCACCATAGTGAATTTCTTATAATGTACACAGAGTGGTGGTATTACAGTTGGTGGAAATACCAGATATCAAAAATAACTCCGTTTTTAACTGTTTGAATCAATAAAGGTGGTGGTTTCTTTGCAACCCCACTGATTGCAACGTGCTCCTCCGCATTAAACAACCCCCTTTTGGGATAAACCAGGTTATTTATTACCTACTATTTGCTGGGGTATATATGTGCATGGGAGATATATCGTTTGCCAAACGTTTTCCCTCTTTTGGGGACCACCTGTTACTCACCTAGTTAGAATACTATCCAATTTAGTTTCTTGCCGTAAAATACTTAGATTTTTTCTAAAAAATTGTTTTGATTTGATTGAAAGTTTTTCTTTACTATTTTGGTGGAAAAAAAGTAATATTTTGACTTGGTATAAACTCTGTTCCTTTTTGTTTGTTTTTTGCAATTAAGTAAGGGTTCTTTTTCATCATGACTAACTTTGTGTTTAGCCTCTCTATTGTCTTCACTAGCCTTTATAATCCCTCCTTTTGTTCTAATTTTGAACGTGGATAATTTGAGGTTTGCTCCCTTGAAGTCCTCATCAAGTGTACATGTTCTCCTAGCCCTGACAAACTCGCCATTAAGGAATGGACTTTTATTCGTCATGGGTAGAAATGACAGTGTTTGGCCTTTAAAATTGAGTTCCCCGATTTGGGTTGGCTGTACAATGTGGTGGTGATTTTCCATTTCCATTTGGTCCCTTAAATTGTATATCCAAGAACGGGATACTAATTCTTGTCCCAATTTCACGTAAATTAAACGGATTTTGAATTGATGTATTGTAAAAAAGGACTGTATGAGCGCTACATCGTGACCCCATATAATCAAGAGGTCATCACACTTATTATAGATCTGGAAACAGAGAAACTAAAAGAACTGGACCAACAGATCAAAACGTTAGAGATAAAAACCAATACATATGCCAATGTACCAGAGTTTCCTAATGGCACAAAATCAATTAAAAGAAACATTAGAGGCAATAGAGGGACATATAATGGAAAACCAAAAGAAAATGTATAAAAGAGATCTGGAAAAAAAAGTATTAAAAAAGACAGAGTTTACCGGTGGCACGAAGGATAAATATAGCATCTACCCAGAATTATATTAAAGAAGAAAAAAAAGAAATAATTGGAATACAGGTGGCAAGATAATAAGTTTCTCTGACTTAGAAAGTTACAGATGGGGGACAAACAGATAGTGATTATACAAGAAGGAACCCACAACAAGTGCAGAGACAGTGGCAACATGCAATAAGAACATGTCAAAAATACGGGAAAGGAAAAAACAAGGAATAAACATAGACTACTACGAAGAAATCAGCAAGGATATTTGCACAACACAAACGATATACAAAGGGAGCGGAAAAAACAAAGGAAGTTAATTTTTTTAACTCCTGTGATTTTTACTGAAACTCAGTTGGAAGTCCTTAAGCAGGGGCTTATTTTGGTGACAACACTGGACTTTGATTTGTTTGACACCGGCATGGACGTTAATATATTTGTTAGACTTCCTTACGGTCAAATTAATTTATTTTGAGGGAAGATCATGCACAGGGAGGAAGTAGACCAGTTCACCCACCGCATATTTAATGAAATTTGAATCCTTACAATTTAAACGAGCAATTAGCTCTGAATACATTACAGGGCCTCAATAGGAGAGGGAGCTACAGAGGGGTCCACACAAGAAGTACCACAACATGTACAACATCACTTGTCTAACCCAAGCATTTTAACCCATCTTAAAGCACAGGGTACCTGACCAAGAGTTATTTAGAATGTTATGGAGCGAGATCTCCTAAAACTATACAAACAAAAATCTTCAAAGTAGAAAAGCTAAACGAATGGAACATAACAATAATGACGTGGTCCCAAATAAAGGCAACGAAAGATTTGAAAATGAATAATAAACCTTATCCGTCTAAAGGGCTGTAAAAGGGGGGGGCAACTGTAGTCCTGACACTGGCTTTATGTCAAACAAGTACATGCCATCTTGGATGGACGCTGACCACATATTAGGAAATCAGGGAAGATCCACACCAAACACTTTCAAAACACAATTAACCAAGGTTCCTGGATGAGGGCATAGCCCTGGGACGCAATTAAGGAAAAAACAGAATGAAATTGTTGTACATACAAGATCAGTTGTACCAATCTTTTACGGGCCCCGAAAACATAAACAAAGGGGTTTTCCACCGGGTCTTCGTCCAACTTATTCTGGAATGCGGTCTCTTAATGAGGGTCTCAGTAAAATTGGGTGGACGGGTTTATTACAAACCTTTGGTCCACAAGTTTCCCGGGTTACGTTTAAGGGACTCCAAAATCTCTGCTTAAAACGTTGTAGGGGGAAAGATTGGAAGGTCTAACTTACACTTGGGTCCATTGTGATGTGATAGGGCTTTATTACCCAGAACTCCCACATGATTTAGCCATAGTGGCCCCTCCACTTTTTTTCTTACAAATCATGGAACATATATAGAAACATAACAGGAATTTATCATCTGTCGTGGAATATTTGCTGAAAAGCAATTACTTAAAATTTGAAAAAATCTTTTTTATATACAGCCTAATAGGAGGGCCTATGGGAGCCACGGTCTCACATCCCTGGCGTATTTGACTATGGCATTGGTGGGCGAGCACCATGCCATTACAACGTTCAGTAATAATTATGGGGAATGCATTGTGTGGTATGGGCGCTACATCGTATGACCTCTTGATTATTGGGGGGTCACGATTGTGCGCTCATAACAGTCCTTTTTACATACATCATCAAAATCCGTTTAATTTACGTTGTAATTGGGAAAAAATTTGTATCCCGTTCTTGGATATACAATTTTTTTAAGGGACAAATGGAAATGGGGAAGATAGCGTAACGGAAAATCTACCACCACTTTGTACAAACAAACCCATTCGGGGAACTCAATTTTAAAGGGCAAACAGCTGTCATTATAACCATACAATTAAAAGCCATTCTTTTGGCGAGATTGTCAGGGCTAAGGAGAAACATGTTACACTTGATGAGGACTTCTCGAGACAGCAACTCAAAATTATCACTACAAAATTATAGAACAAACGAGGGTATAATCGATAGAGATCATAGGAGCAGGGTTTTCTCTTACTAAAAACACACGAGTTAGTCATATGAAACAAGATCACACTTATTATTGCAAAAATACAAAACAAAATGGAACAGTAAAAGTGTATACCATTGGTCCATAATATTACTTTTTCACACACATATTTTGTTTTAAATATTAAATCAAATCTTTAAATAGTTTTAGTAAAAAAATCTAAGTAATTTGTTTCGGCAAAACGTAAATTTTTTGGAGTGTATTCATTAAGAGCGGGTTCTGGTAAGGGGCGGACAACTTTAGTGGTGTCCTTCGGGGCGGGGGATCCCTAGCTGTGAGAACTGATATTTGTCGTCCACAGATCTTGTGGTCCGGGTTTGTTTTAGGAGGGGGTTCAATTTTGGGGGGGGGGTTGTGCGGAGGAGCACGCTTGCAATGACATGTGGGGTTGCTAAGACTATAGTTGGACACAAAAACATTGCCTGGGCTGTCCGCTGATTTTATGGCGCGGGGGTCTTACGGCCCCACCGGGGGCGGGGGCTTGGTGAACCGGGGTGGGATAATTCAGGGATGCTGCAAACTAAAACGCTGTCGTAATTGACTAGGTATGCCAACTGTGCGGAGAAAATAGATATATGTTGGCAGGAAGCACCATCAGCAAGGTATAACAACTGAATTAATGGGAAACAACTTTTCAGTATTGGAAGGGGACAGGGCCCAACTGTCGGGAGCGCCAAGCATTTCCATAGAAGATAAAAAAGTGGAAATATTGATAATCTAAATTTTTATGTGATTGATACTTTATCTTGTCCGTTATGAGGGGCGAGATTGGATCCAAATTAGTGAGACGTTTTGAGAGAACCAATGGTTACCTGAGTTTTGTTAAGAGTGTAGGCACTCTTGGGGTATTTATTTCGTACGCTGAGATGCTGTAAATTTTTTTTTTATATCATCTAGGTGTAGTCTACCGTGTTTTGTTTAGGTCTACTAGCTTACTACATTGCCTTGATAAATGTATGTTATATGGACCTTTGTCATATGTTACGCAAGTAGTCAGTTCTGGTTTTGGGCAGGCGATATCTCTCTTTGTATAGTAATTTGTCGACCAGTAATTTTCACCCTTGCTGAGTTTAATTGGTTTTAGCAGTAGTTGTTAGTACATTAAAAGCAAGATGGTGCAGCCTGCCATTACAGTGAATAAGGTAGAATTACCGAAAAACGCAAAACCCCCCCGTCATAGACCACACACCATATATTTCTTCAACTATTCATCAATACATTGAGACACATACACAACAATAAGAGTCAATGCTAAAAAACTACACAAACATCTCCACACATCTCAAACCCAGAATATCCCCCTATCCGATCCAAAATACCTACTTCCTTTTTTCGCTCTTAATTCAACACCTCTAACTTTCCCTAAATTAACATATAAAAAAAAAAAATGCTAATTACCTAACTAACTACCAATCTTCCGCCTACTCCCACCTCGTGTCAATTATCCCCCTATGTGTAAAATGTTCACACCTACACTACTCATCACCTC
This sequence comes from Phyllomedusa bahiana, assembly GCA_025379985.1. NCBI lineage: Eukaryota > Metazoa > Chordata > Amphibia > Anura > Hylidae > Phyllomedusa > Phyllomedusa bahiana. The sequence continues at coordinate 45,572 of JAODAL010011771.1, forward strand.
ATTCTAGAGACATAATTCATTGATGCATGCGATGCAAGGGACAAGCGCGTCGCCTCAGGTGAAAAGGAATTATGCTGCTCTCCAGGGCAAACAGATTTCGCAAAGTGTGTTTCACACAGTATCATTCAACCGAAGTTGAAGTCAACATTCAAACAGAACTGACTGTAGGCTGAGGCCAATCCTTTTTATACCTGACATTGTAGTGAGTTTGCCTGTGGTCGCATCTCTGCTTTCGCCCCCCATATAGAGAGATGATATGAGTTAGAGATGGACCGTTCTCTAGTGAATATCGATGAGGAGTCAGACTGATGAGGTCATGTATGAAGGATCGTGAGATGGAGGAAATACTATTTCTCTGAACAAATTCAGAGACTCCGCAAATGTTCCTGCGAGGGTTGTGCCATAGTGTTACAATTTTTTTGTGTGTCGTGACAAGTCATATCCAATAATATATTTTACATGTGACATAGGCAAATAGGTAACAATGTTCTTGAAAAAAAAGATAGAGATAATCTCTTGAATCCTTTCTGCAGGAGACCCATCAATCTCACCATCCAAGCTACGAGCTTGGTACTATGAGGCTAAACTGATTATTTTGATATACAGTCATCTGTACCACATCATATGATACTATAATGCAGAACTTTTGCATAAGTATTTAGCCATCTAGGCCTTGTTCTAGCTCAGGGATGTCGAAGTATTCCTTGTAACTGCGAATTAAGTGTGATAGCTTTTTTGTCATAAGAAAAATACACAGATTGTAAGAGTTTTATTATGTGATGTTAGACTTAATGGGTGCAAAGCACTCTTCTTAATAATAGTTCTGCCTGAATTCTTGCTGTCTCTGAATCAGATCATGCTCGTCCTCCATATTGAAATTCTGATCCCCAAGTCTCTTCTCCGTTTAAATTGGTGCAGATGGAAACTAGGATACTTCCTAAGTTTAAATAAACAACCTTTCACAACATTGTTTATCACTTTATTGCTTATTCATTCTTCTTATATACCCTCAATCAACTAATACATGCACCTATCACCCCTTATATACACACAAAACACCTACCTTAACACAAACCCATCTTATACTCTTCTATCTGACTCTCATTAAATTCCTCAATCCTCTACCTCTACATTATTAAATTTATTTACACTCATCTCATTATCCCTACCACTATCTCCCCAAACACAACTCAAACCCCCCCACCACACAAACAACAACAAATACCCACCCCCCACTCCTCACCACCCAAATATACCACACCAATACCCCACTCACCCAACTCCCATACTTCACCCCATAACATATGCATTCCTCTTATCCCCAACCTTACCATATACATTCCACATACCCTCCAATCTCCCTCCTCATCCCTATAATCAATATATACACTACAAACTAATCCTAGTATAACTCCCCTCCTCTCTCCCACCTGATAACAATTAATTTACACTACTCCACCATACATAATTGTAGACTCCCAATACACTAACCAATACTCCTACCATCTACTTATCTCACCCCAAATATAAACTAATATCCAATGTCGATGCCCCTATCTCATCTGACTTATACTAGAACCAATGCATTATCATTAATGACTTCATCCAACTCCTCTACATTCTCCTTCAAATCATTAATTCCCCTGAGATATTTCCTGAAGTGCGAGGTCTAGAGTCCCACACTGCTGTCACATTTTTCAGAGTTCTATCACACCCCCCTCCCAACTGAGAATTTGCCGGTTCATTAGCTCATGATCTCTACAGTATATATTTATTAAAGATAAAAAAAACCCTTACAAAAAATAAAACACACTCCTGACATAGCGAAATTATCCTACAACCACTCATCCATACCACTCCCCTTCATCAAAGTCCTTACCAACACCCCCCCCTCATCACACAATCCCAAGCTTAACCACAAACCTACTATTGTCTTTCATACCTTAGAAGTAAATCACCCACCCCCAATTAATTACTTGCACCCATACCCCCCTACAAATATTGTCTCAGGAATCTATTTATCAGCATGAAGGGGCATATACACCACTCCAGTCCTCACGGGTGTGAGCGACACAATACCCTGCACTGTACCGGCGAACCGCTCTTTGTCGACCTACTAAGCTAGGCCTCGTATATGATTCGTCCATATGTCATATGTTCATCGACCATAGCTTAACAGCAAGAAAGATTGACATATCTTATCTAAAGACATACCAAGGCGTTATGGTTCCAGCACAATATAATTCATCTCAAATTTTATCCAAATTAATTAAATACCCATTTCCTCCACCACCACATTCCACACCCCAAAATCAACCATCACATCACACCTGATATCTCTACCCTCACTTCGTACCAATCAACTCACACCCTCCCACCTACTTCCTTCCATATTCCTTCCCTCCTACTCAAACACCACTCCTACCACACACATCCCTATTTAATGTTCAACCCATCAATTTATCCCATACACTATACATTCATACACTACCTCCTCTAGTTACCTCACCAATACCAACACCAAAAAAAACTCCCGCTCCAACCCACATCTAAACACACCCCTAAATCAATTTAAACATACACTCCACCATGACACCCTCAGTACACATTACCCATATCTTCAAACCCCCACACCCCACACCCACCCACAACTAACATCCTCTCCCTCTGTCTCTATCTTACCCCCCCAACCCTCATTCTCATCTTCCCACCCCTCCTCATCTACTGTACCTACTGCAAATACCAACATTTATTCAACACTGTATATCCCACCTCCATCTATAGACCACACCATACACTATACCTACTATCCTCTATATAATTCCTTTCCACCTCCCAACACCCCCCCCCATGTCCAACCCCCCCATCATAACGCCCCCCCCCATCCCCCCTATATCACCGCACAATAACATTTCATCACCCCTCTGTCTTATTTTCCCATATGAAAATTTTTTTAATTAAATGGTTGTTTATTTTTTACTTGTAGTCCTCACTTAGTGTGTGTCTATATTCTAGTATACTGCAGAGGTGTACAAATGAATGCCATTCCCCACCACCCAAAGTACAACCACCACCTCCTCCAAACGCCCCACACCAGTCCCTCCCCGCTCAATAATCACACTTCCATTAGCCCAACTACCACCTCAGTCATCCAATCCCACCGGCCCTAGGCCCATTGAAAGGGGCAAGGATGTAATGGGAGTACGATTATTTTAACTATATTTATCCGCTACATTCTTTGGGATAGTCCTGTTTGCTTACGCTATTGAGAAGAGGTGTTTTCTAACGCTGCAATTCCGCCATCGGAAACAATGAACCCACACGCTAACCTCCCCCAGCTATGCTCCCCCCCCCCCCCCCTTTTCTATCCTAGACATACCACTCAGAAGCCACAGCCACCGATCCGTACCAGAGCTCCTCAGCACGAACTAAATTAGACAGCCGCCCCGTCACTTGCCGATTATCCGACCAGAAGCACACGCAGGCCACCCGAACTCGATCTCCAAACAGAGCCACGCCCGATACCAAACCCATAGCATGCCCTACAGCAAACCAACTCCAGAGCCTTAATGCCATACCGACACCAGAGGCACAACGCCACACGACCTCATAGCACAAGTCGAGCGATCCGACCCAGAGCCCACAGCCGCGACCGACAGCCGCACTAGCAGCGACCGCGACCAATCCAGAGGCACCCACATGCCGTTACGGCAATCGTGCCATCAGAGTCCCACATGCGTCGATGTCCGACCCAACAGAGCCACAAGCGTCACGGACCAGAACCAGTACCAAGAGATCCACACAGCGAGCGATTTCTTCGATCAAACGCAAGAGCCCATCAGCCGCCGATCCGACACCAGGAGCCATCAGGCGCTCGACCACCATGTGCCACACAGCCGGACGACACCTCAGATCGCTCACTAGACAGTCCGCCGACCTAACCAGAAGCTAGACAGCCGACGACCAACCGCATGACCGCCCACAGCGCCGACACAACAGAGCACATCAGCGAATCCGACTCAGAACGCCGAGACGAACATGACGCCCTTGACACAGATCTAACAGAGCCCACAGCCGCCACACAACCAGAGCAATGCAACACCGAGGTGCCAAGTGTGCCACAGACCAGAGACCACAAGCCACAACGACCAGAGCCCACCAGCCACCACCGACCAGAGCCCATGAGTACACCGTACCAGAGTCACCACAAGCTACCACCAAACATAGCGCCCACATGCCAACTCAAGCTCAGAGCTACCAACCAGAGCCACGCCACCACACTACATGAGCCCACAGCACGACCGAGAGCCCATGCTAGCATCCCGACCAAACAGCGCCCACCTCTTACTTACTTGCTATACACAGTGACAGAATGTCCTCACCGCAAACCGACCAAGCCCATACTCACAGCGCCGACCACCAACCCTGACTGTCACGAGCAACCAACCAGTGGCCCTACTCTAGACAACCAACCAGAGACCCACAGCAACTCAACCAGGGAGTCCCACAGCCACCCTCTAAGCGCATGCGCCCTCACAAGCAACTCTCAACCAGAGCAAGCCAACCAGTAGCCTCAGAGCATCCAAACCAGAGCCACAGTAGCAACCAACCACAGAGCCCAGAAGCATAGCCCGTAACCCCCCCGCCCCACGACCCCCCCCCCCCCCCCCCCCCCCACCCCCCCCCCCCCCCCCCCCCGCCCCCCCCCCCCCCCCCCCCCCCCCCCCCCCGAACCACAGCAACCATACCAGAGCTCACAGTAACCAACCGAGCACACAGTCGCCAGCCGAACGCATACCGAGCCTCACAGCAGCGGATCAGAGCGCCCAGCCCACACACAAGCACTCAATCTCGAGTCCCCCCCATCAGCCCCTACGATCAGAAGCCCACAGCCACGATCGCAGAGCCAGCCAAGACACCGACTAACCTAGCACTTGTCCCACATGCCAACCAACCAGAGCCACAGCCACTATAACCAGAGCTCCACAGCCGCCACCAATCAGAGCCACGTGTGCACCGACCAGAGCCCACAGCCACCGAGCATCTCCGAGCGCCCACAGCCACCAACCATCCAGCAGCCACAGCACCCAACTCTAGCAAACCAGCGCATCGACACAGCCACACGCGCTCAACAGCGCCACAGTCCCTCACGCCAACCAGCCGCCCACAGCCACCCAATCAGAGCACTCACATGCCCACCAATCAGAGCACAGCCACCAATTCAGAGACCATCAGTCACCAATTCAGAGCCCTACAGCAACTCCCGACACCAACCAGCGCCACATCTAGCACCGTACCTAACGCAGCGCCCACAGCACGAAACCAGAGCCCACAAGCCACCAATCAGAACGCCATTCAGTAGTGTCAACTACTAATGCAGATGCCACAGCACCGACCAACCAGCGCTGCCCTACAGCCACCACACTAGCTCGAGCCGGCCCCACGCCGACACCAACGCCAACCAGCGTCGTCACGAGCCACCAACCAAACGAGATCCACGAGCTGCACCAACCCAGCGCCCACAGCCGTGTGACATCTCATGAGACGCCATAGCATACGCAAGTCGTAGAGCCGTGCAAGGTCACTAGTGCTCTGTGAAAATTTAAAACTGAGCCTGACTGGGTTTGCTACACTGTATGTGAGTTATCGCAGCAAAAGAATTGTTTTGATATGATTAGTGCAGTTTTGTATCAAATTGAGGTCGATTCGCTACCAGGAGCCATCAATACCAACTGGAACTTCTCTACACTTTCATGTTTCATATAGTGCGTCTTGCGAACAAGTGTGAAGGCGCAAGCAGCTCCCGCCTCGATTGAGTCATAGTGAGAGACGGAAGGGCGCAATGATGCCATTTCCACACCCCCCCCCCCCCCCACCCCCCCCCCCCCCCCCCCCCCCCCCCCCCCCCCCCCCCCCCCCTATAACAGTCTTACTAGTTGTAACGCCTCATGTCTAAACTGTCTAGCGTTAACACCATCTTGTTAGACCCCATGCATCACACACATGCGAGTCGTCTCCCTCGCTTCATTTATTCAGTATGCTAACTTTAAAATAACTCGTGATATTGTAAAGATGATGGCTCTTGATCTCATCAGTTCATGGAGAGAGCGCTTGTGTTCTCCATTCTGTTCTAAGGAGGTTCCCCAGTACAGGGAAGCACTCGTGTTTCTCCATTCTGTTCTTATGACGGAGTTCCCAGAATACGTAGGGGAGCGCTGTGTTCTCCATTTACTGTTTTCTATGGGAGTTGCCCAGATGACAGGGGAGCGCTGTGATTCTCTATTTCTGTTCTATGGGAGTTCCCGGTACATGGGGAGTGCTGTGTTTTCTCATATTGTGTAGTTCTTATGGGAGTTCCCGGTACAAGGGGAGCGCTGTGTTCATCTCCATTCTATTCTATGGAGTTCACCGGTACTGGGGAGCGCTGTGTTCTCTCCATTATCCTTATGGGAGTTCCGCGTACAGGGAGCGCTGTAGTGTCTCTCCATTCTCCTCTATGGGAGTTCCCGGTACAAGGGAGCACTGTGTTCTCTCCATCTCCTCTATGGAGTTCCCGGTAACAGGGGAAGCGCTGTGTTATCTCCATTCTCACTCTATGGGAGTTTCGATTCTTTTATAGTTCAGGTTATCAGGGGAGCGCTGTTGATTCCTCTCCACATTCGTCATCTATGGAGTTCTCCCGGTACAGGTGTAGCCGCTGTGTGTGTTTCCATTCTCCTTTATGGGATGTTCCGGTACAGGGAGACGTGTGTGTTTCTCCCCATTCTCCTCTATGGGAAGTTCCCGGATACAGTGGGAGCGCTGTGTTCTCCCCATTCGTTCCTCTATGGGAGTTCCCGGTACAGGGGAGCGCTGTGTTCTTCCCCATCTCCTCTATGTGGCAGTTCCCGGGTATACCAGGGGACGCTGTGTTCTCCCCATTCTCTCTATGGAGTTCCGGTACACACGGGGAGCGCTTGTGTTCCTCTCCGATGTCTCCCTTCTTGCAGGCGAGTCCGCGCTTAGTGATGCGCTGTGTTCTCGCCCATCTACCCTCTATGGTGCGTGATTCCCGGTTACAGGGAGCGCTGTGTTCTCCCCATTCTCCTCGTTATGGAGTTCCGGGTGTACCAGGGTGCACGCCCGCTAGTGTTTCTCCCTCATTCTCCTCTATGGGAGTTCCGGTACAGTGGAGGAGCTATGCTGTGTTCTCCATATTCTCACTCCTATGGGAGTTCCGGTACAGGAGGAGCGCTGTGTTCTTTCCATTCTCCTCTATGGGAGTGTCACGGTACAGGGGGAGCGCTCTGTGGATGTCTCTCCATTCTCTCATTATGGGTGTTCCGGTACAAGGGGAGCGCTGTGTTCTCCCTCATTCTCCTCTATGGAGTTACCAGTTACAGGGCGAGCGCTGTGTTCTCTCCCCCCCACAACTCCTATATGAGGAGTTCCGATACAAGCGGAGCGCTGTGTTCTCTCCAGATTCTACTCTATCAGGAGTTCCTCGGTACAGGATGCGCTGGTGTTCTACTCCCCATCTCCTCTATGGGCAGTTCCCGGTACAAGGGGAGCGCTGTGTTCTCTCCATTCTCCTCTTTGGGATCGTTCCCGCGTACAGTGTAAGCGCTTTGTGTTCTCTCCCATTCTCCTCTACTGGGAAGTTCTCGGATCTCCCCCCCCCCCCCCCCCCCCCCCCCCCCCCCCCCCCCCCCCCCCCCCCCCCCACCCCCCCCAGGGGGCGCTGTGTTACTCTTCGTCATTTCTCGTCTATGAGCAGTTCCCGCTATCCGAGGGGATTCTCACGCGCTGTGTGCCTCTCCATTCTCCTCGCATGGGAGTTCCCGGTTAAAGAAATTCACTGTGGTGGGAAGCCGTCTGTGTTATTGTCTCTCCGTTCTCCTCTCTGGGGAGTTCCCGGTACAGGGGAGAGCTGTAGTAACGTACTCCATTAGTCGCTCCTATGTGAGATTCCCGGTACAGGGGAGCACGCTGTGTTCTCTCCATTCCTACCTCTATGGGGAGTTAAAGCGTACAGGGGGAGCGCTGTGGTTCTCTCCATTCTCCTCTATGGGAGTTCCGGTACAGGGGAGGCTGTGGTTCTTCTCCATTCTCCTGCTATGGGAGATTCCCGGTACAGGGAAGCGCTGTGATTCTCTCCATTCTCCTCTGATGGGAAGTTTCCCGGTACAGGGAGGCGTGTGTTCTCTCCATTGTGTACTATGGGAGTCCGCGTACAGTAGCCGCTGTGTTCTCTCCATGTCTGTTTCTAAGGGAGTTCCCGGTAAGGGGTAGCGCTGCTTGCTTTCTCTCTTCTGTTCTGTCCTATGGAAGTTCCCAGGAATACAGGGAGGAGCGCAGTGTGTTCTCTTCCATGTTCTGTTCTATGAGAGAGTTCGCGGTGTGTACAGGGGAGCGTGTGTTCTCTCCATTTGCATGTAGCTATGGGAGTTGAACGCCGGTGAGGGAGTCCGCTGTGTTGTGTCAGTCCATTCAGAGTTCTAGGAGGGAGTTCCGGTATAGGGCATGCGCTGTGTTGTCTTCTTCAAATTCATGAGTTTCTATGGGAGTTCGTTACAGATGAAAAGATTCGCTAGTGGTCTCTCATTCTAAGTTCTATGGTGACGTGTCGCCGCGCTTTGTACAGGGGAGCGCTGTGTTCTCTCCATTCTGTTCATATGAAGTTCCCTGAGTACAGGGGAGCGCTGTGTAATATCTCCATTCTGTTCTTGGGAGTTAACCGGTGAGACAGGGAGCGCTGTGTTCTCTCCATTCTGTTCTAGGGATCCCGGTAAGGGGAGCGCCTGTGTTCTTCCATTCGTTCTATGAGAGAGTTCCCGGTACAGGGGATGCGACCTGTGTTCTCTGCCGTCTTTTCTCTATGGGAGGGTTCCCGGTACAGGGAGCGCTGTGTTCTCTACCAGTTCTGTTCCTATGAGAGAGCGTTCCCGTTACTAGGGAGGTGCAGTGTGTATCTCTCATTCTGTTCTATGGGAGTTCCCGGGGATACAGGGGTTGCGCTGTGTTCTCTCCATTATGTTCTATGGGAGTTCGTGTCAGGGGACGCGCTAGTGTTCTCTCATCATGTCTGTCCAATATGGGAGTTCTCCGGTACAGGGGAGCGCCTGTGTTTCTTTCCTCATTCTCGGTCCTAGTGGGAGTTCGGTACATGCCTGGGTGCGCTGTGTTATCGCCAGTTCTGTTCTTATGGGGCAGTTCACGGGCATTCCCCGAGCGCTGTGTACCTCCTCCCATTCCCTGTCTTTGCGCCCCCCCCCCCCCCCACCCCCCCCCCCCCCCCCGCAGATCCGGTACAGGGGAGCGCTGTGTTTCCATATTCTGTGTCTGTAGGGAGTTCCCAGTAAGGGAAGCGTGACTTGTGTTCTCTCCATTCAAAAAAAAGTTCTCTATGGGAGTTTCCCAGTACAGGGGAGCGCTGTGTTCTCTCAGAATTCTGTCTTGCTTTATGGGAGTTCCAGTACAGGGGAGCGCTGTGTTCATCTCCGTTCTTCTTCCTATGGGAGTTCCAGATACAGGAAGGAGCGCCTTGTGTTTCTCTCCGCGCATCTCTTCTAGTGTGGTGAGTTCCCAGTACAGGGAGCGCACTGGGTTGTATCTAGATTTGTCTGTGTCTAGGGGAGTTCCCAGTGCACAAGAGGGAGCGTGTCGTTCGTACATTCTCGTTCTATGGGGTGTGCCAGTACATGGAGCGCTGTGTTCTCTCCATTTGTTCTATGGGAATTCCACAGTACAGGGGGAGCGCTGGTTCTCTCCATTCTGTTCTATGGGAGTTCCAGTTACAGGGAGCTGTCTGTTGTTCTCTTTGTATATTGCTTCACTAGATCTGGTCGCAGTGTACCCAGGTAGAAGGTGAGCGACTTGTGGCTCTCATTCGTGTTCTATGAGAGTTCCCAGTAAGGGACGAGCGCTGTGTTTTCTCCTGTTTCTTGTGTGTGTGTGGGCTCGTTTAGTCCTCAGTTGACAGGGGGGAGCAGCGTGTGTTTCATTCATAATTCTACGTTCTATGGGAGTTCCGTGTCAGCAAAGGTGTAGCGACTGGTGTACTCATTGTCTGTTTATGGAGTTCCCATTTACTCAGGGCAGCACTGTATTCTCCATTTTGGAGTTCCAGTGTACAGATGGAGCGCTGTGTACTCTCCATTATGTTCTAATGTGAGGAGTTCCCAGTACAGGGGAGCGCTGTGTTCTCTCGATTCTGTTCTATGGGAGTTCCAGTACAGGCAGCGCTGTGTTCTAACTCATCTGTATAGTTCTGATTGGGAGTTCCAGTTTCAGGGGAGCGCTGTGTTCGTCTACATTCTGTTATATGGGAGTTCCAGTACAGGAGGAGCGCTGTGTTCTGATCTCCATTATGTTTCTGATGGGAGTTCCCAGTACAGGGGAGCGCTGTGTTATCTACATTCTGTTCTGATGAGAGTTCCAGTACAGGGGAGCGTGTGTCTCTCCATTCTGTTTCTATGGGAGTTCCAGTAAGGGAGGCTGTGTTCTCTCGCATTCATGTTCTATGGGGTCCCAGAACAGGGTAGCACTGTGTTACTCCATTGGGTTTATGGGAGTTCCCATTACAGGCAGACACATTGTATTCTCCATTATCTGGAGTGTCCCAGTACAGAGGAGAGCGGCTGTGTTTCCGTCTCCATTATGTCTCATAGTGGGAGTCGCTCCCAGTACCGCACTCACTATAACCTAGTGGGAGCGCTGTGTTTCTCTCCATTGTGTTCTATAGGAATGTCGCCAGTACGGGGAGCGCTGTGTTCTCTCCATTATGGTTTGGGGAGTATCCAGTATCAGGGGAGCGCTGTGTTCTTCCATTCTGATTCTAACTGGGTAGTTCCCAGTACAGGGGAGCGCTGTAGTTACTCTCATTTGTTCTATGGGCAGTTTCCCCAATACGGTGTCGCTGTGTTTTCTCTCCATTCTGTTCTATGGAGTTTCCCAGTACAGGTGAGCAGCTGTTTGTACTCCATATTCTGTTTATGTGGTGTTACCCAGTTAGAGGGAGCGCTGTGTGTCTCCACTTCGTAGCCTACTATGAGAGTTACCCAGGGCAGGGGAGCGCTGTGTTCTACATTCTGTCTATGGTAGTTCCCAGTAGCAGGGGAGCGCTGTGTTCTCTCCATTGTATTGTCTATGAGGAGTTCCAATAAGGGGCACTGTGGTTCTTTCCCATTCTGGTTTCTATGGGAGTTCTCAGTGCAGGGAGCGCTGTGTTCTTCTCATTTGTTCTGTTGTGAGTTCCCAGTCAGTGGAGGGCTGGTGTTCTCCATTCTGTTATTATGGAGTTCCCAGTACAGCAGGAGCGCTGTGTTAATCCATTATGTTCTATGGGAAGGGGGGGGTGTTCAGACAGAACATACAGGCGGCGCTGTGTTCTCATTCTGCTGCTATGGAGGGGGGTACGCGGGGTTGGGTGGGGGGAGAGTTCCCAATACAAGGGGAGCACTTGTGTTTCTGCCATTCTTTTATATGGAGGTTCTCAGGTACAGGGGAGCGCTGTGTTCTCCATTCTGTGCGTATGAATGTCGCTCTGCCACCTCCTCCAATTACAGTGGAGCACTGTGTTTTGTTGCCATTCTGTGTTATTAGCTCATGCGGCAGTTCCTACAGTGCAGAGGAATCGCTGTGTTTCTCCATTTGTTCTATGTGCAGGTAGTTCGCCAGATGCAGGAAGCTCTGTGTTCTCTCCATTTGTTCTTATGGATTATCCAGTACAGGGAGGCTATGTTCTCCATTCGTCTTATGGATCCTAGTAACAGGAGCGCTATGTTCTCTCCATTCTCTCTATGGGAGTTCCCAAGTACGTGAGAGACAAGCTGTATCCCTCCCCCCCCCCCTCCCTCCCACCCACCCCCTTCCCCCCCCCCCCCCCCCCCCCCACCATTCCCCCCCCTGTGTCCCCCTCCCCCCCCCCGCCTGGGAAGTTTGCCCAGTACAGGGGAGCGCTGTGTTCTCCATCGCTCCTCTATGGGACTTTAGCCAGTACAGGGGAGGTGTGTTTCGCACAGATTATGTTCTAATGGTTTCCAGTACAGGGGAAGCACTGTGTTCTCTCCACTCTGTGTGTCTATGGAGTTCCCTAGTACAGTGGAGCGACTGTTGTGTTCTCCATTCTCTTCTTGGGAGTTCCTAGTTACTAGGGGAGCGCTCTGTATTCTCCATTCAGTTTTCTATGGGAGTTCCCAGTACAGGGGTAGCGCTGTGTTGTCCTCATTCTGTGTTTATATGGAGTTCCCAGTAAGGGAGCGCTGTGTTCTCTCATTCTTCCTCTATGGGAGTTCCTATGTACAGGGGAGCAGCTTGTTCTCCTTCCTTGTTCTATGGAGTTCCTAGAACAGGAGCGCTGTGTTTCTCCATTCTCCTCTATGGGAGTTCCCAGTACAGGGGAGCGGCTGTGTTTTCTTCCCCACCCCAATTTTCTCCTCTATGGGAGTTCACACAGTTACAGGGGAGCCGCAGTGTGTGTCTTCCATTCTCCTCTATGGGAGTTCCCAGTACGGGGGGCGCTGTGTTATACTCATTATCTGTTCTATGGGAGTTCCAGTACAGTTGGGGCGCCGGTTGTTGAGTTGCACATTCTCCTCTAGGGATATATCTGGTGTCCAGTACAGCCTGGAGCTGCTGTGTTGCTCCACATTGCTGTCTATGCAGGAGTTCGCCAGTACAGGAGGCGAGCGCTAGATGTCGCCTCTTCCACTCTTCGTTCTATGGGAGTTCCATTACAGGGGAGCGCTGTGTTCTCCCATTTCTGTACTCCTGCCGTGAGCTTCCCAGTACCCAGTAGTGAGCCACCCCAGTGATATCCCCCGCCCCCCCCCCCCCCCCCCCTCCCCCCTCCCCATCGTACTATGGGGAGTTCCCAGTACAGAGGAGAGCGCTGTATTCTCCATGTATGTTCAGTACATGGGATTCCAGTACCAGGGTGAGCTAGCTTTGTTCTCCATTCTGGTTCTATGGCTAACACCCCCGTCTCCCCCCCCCCCGTACCAGTTGGCTCGCAGTGTTCTCCCCCCCCCCCATTCTCCTCTATAGGAGTGTCCCAAGTACAGGGGAGCGCTGTGTTCCTCTCCACATTCTGTTCATATGGGAGTTCCAGTCATCTAGGAGTGGCTCGTCGTTCTTTCGCATTCTGTTCGTTCAAGGGTCATAGATACCCCCTGTACCAGGGGTAGCTCTGCTGATGCCTCTCCACCCCCCCCCATTCCCATGAACAATGATGTTCCCAGTAAGGAAGCGCTGTGTTCTCCACGCTAGTTCTATGGAGAAAGTATTCCCAGGACGCGTGTGCACTTTGTTGTTATCTCCATTTTGTTCTATGGAGTTCCCAGTAACAGGGACGCTTTCTTCTCGCTCTCAATTCTGTTCTATGGGATTCCCAGTACTTTCGGGAGCGCTGTGTTTCTCCACTTCTGTTCTAGTGGGACTTCCCAGTTACAGGGGAGCGCTGTGTTTCGTCCATCCTGATATAGTGCAGTTCCCCGATCTATAGGGAGCTCTGTGTTCTCCATCACTGTTCTATGCGGATAGTTTCCAGTAGACAGGGGAGCACCTGCGAGCTTCTCTCCATTCTGTTCATATGAAGGTTCTCAGTACAGAGGCAGAGCGCTGTGTGCTCCATTCTGTCCTGTATGGGTAGTTCCTGTACAGGGGGAGCGCTGTGTTACTCCATCTGTCTGTGTGGGATTTGCCCAGTACAGGGTAAGCGCTGTGTTGTCGATTATGTTCTATGGGATGTTCCCAGTACAGTGAGGTAGCGCTGTGTTCTCCATTTTGTTCTGCTAGGGAGTTCCGCAGTAAGGGAAGCGCTGTGTTCTCTCACCATTCTTGGAGGGTGTTCCCATTACAGGGAGCGCGTGTTCTCTTCCAGAGTTCTCTTCTAATGGGAGTTCCAGTACAGGGGTAGTAGCTCTGAGTGTTTTATCTCCAGTTACTCTTCTATGGGATGTGTCGCAGTACAGGAGCGCTGTTGTTTCTCTCCTCATTGTCTCTGTCTATATGGGAGTCGTCCCAGTACAGGGAGACGCTGTGTTCTCCCCTACAAATACCACTCCATTGAGTTGTTCTAGGTGAGCGGTACCATTGTACAGGGGAGCGCTGTGTTGCTTCTCTCTTCTATGAGTTCCCAGTACAGAGGAGCGCTGTGTTCTCTCCATTGTGGTCTATGGGGAATCCCAGTTGTCAGGGGAGCGCTGTGTGACCATTCTCTCCATTTCTTGTCTATGGGAGTTCCCAGTAACTGGGGGCGCTGTGTTCTTGTGTCTATCTTTTTATGGCAGTCCTCTCGTACAGGGGAGCGCGCGGTGTTCTCCATTCTGTTTCTTATGGGAGTTCCCAGTACGAGGGAAGCGCTGTGTTCTCTCCATTTCTGTTGTGTAGGGGGTTCCCAGTACAGGGGAGCACTGTGCTTCTCCATCTGTTCTATTGGGAGTTCCCAGGTACAGGGAGCGCTGTGTTCTCTCCATGCTTAGTTCTATGGGAGGGTTCCCAGTCCAGGGGAGCGCTGTGTTGTCTCCACCCTGTTCTTGTGGATGTTTCTCAGTACAAGGGGAGCGCTGTGTTCTCTCCAGTTCTGTTCTATGGGAGTTAATGTGTACAGGAGGTGCGCGTGTTCTCTCATGCTGTTCGATGGGTGAGTTCCCAGTACAGGGAGCGCTGTGTTATCTATTCTGTTCCTATGGAGTTCCCGTACAGGGAGCGCTGTGCTCTCTCCATTCTCCTCTATGGGAGTTCCTAGTACAGGGGAGCGCTATGTTCTCTATTCTGTTCTTGGGAGTTCCCAGTAGACAGGGCAGCGGCTGTGTTCTCCCATGATCTGTTCTCTGGGAGTTCCCAGTACAGGTGATCGCTGTGTTCTCTCAATTTGTTCTATGGTGTTCCAGCTAACAGGGGAGTCAAGTGTGTTCTCGCATTCTGCTCTATGAGTTCCCAGACAGGGAGCTCGTCTGAGTCCTGTCCTCGATTCTGTTCTATTAGGAGTTCCCAGTACAGGGGGAGCAGCTGTGTTTCTGTCATTCTGTCTATGGGAGTTCCCCAGTACAGGGGAGCGCTGTGTTCTCCATCGCGTCTGTTGTCTGTGGAGTTCCCAGTACTATCATTCGGGAGGCACTGTGTTCTCTCATTCGTTGTCTATGGAGTTCCAGTACGGGAGAGCGCTGTGTGGCTCTCCATCTCGTTCTATGGGGAGTGTCCTACAGTCCAGGGGAAGCGCTGTGTTCTCCAGATAGCTGCGCGCTCTTGGAAGTTCTCAGTACAGGGCAACGTCAGATGCTGTGTTCCTGTCTCCATTCTGTTCTAAGTGTGGAGTCTGTCATGTGTACAGGAGGTGCGCTGTGTTCTCCGCTCCATGCTGTCTACTTATGGGAGGTTTCCAGTACAGGGCGCTTGTGTCTCTATTTTTGTCTATGGGAGTTCCAGTACGGGGAAGAGCTGTGTGTGCTCTCATTCTGTTCATCTGGGGAGTTCCCGCTGTTAGCAAGTGCCAAGCGCTGTGCTTTCATCCATTCTGTGGTGCTCTGGTGTTCCCTTGTAATAGGTGGCGTGTGTTTTTCACCATTCTGTTCGTATGGGGGTATCACGAGATAAGGGGAGCGCTGTGTTCCTCATCTCTGCTCTCGCTATGTGGGAGATTCCCAGCTACAGGGGGCGCTGCCGTTCTCTCCTTTATCTGTCTCTATAGGAGTTCCCTGTACAGGGGAGCGCTGTGTTCTCCATCTGTTCTATGGGAGTTCCCAATGTACAGGGGTGCGCTGTGTTCTACCATTCTGTTCGTATGGGAGTTCCCAGTAGCAGGCAGCGCCTGTGTTACTCCATTATAGTTCTGCTGGGAGTTCTCCAGTTACCAGGTGAGCG
This sequence comes from Phyllomedusa bahiana, assembly GCA_025379985.1. Classification (NCBI taxonomy): domain Eukaryota; kingdom Metazoa; phylum Chordata; class Amphibia; order Anura; family Hylidae; genus Phyllomedusa; species Phyllomedusa bahiana. The sequence continues at coordinate 61,415 of JAODAL010011771.1, forward strand.
CTGATGTTCTCTCCATTCTAGTATTCTGCATAGGGAGTTCCCAGTACAGGGGAGCGCTCGTGTTCTCCATTCGTGATCGATGGATTGTGTCTCCATACCCACGGAGGAGCGCTGCGTTCTCTCCTATTCTGTTCACTGAATAGGAGTTACCAGTACGGGGGAGCGACTGTGTTACTCTCATTCTGTTCTATTGGAGTTCCCAGTACAGGGGAGCGCTGTGTTCTCCATCATGTTCTAGAGATGTTCCCAGTACAGGGGAGCACTGTGTTCTCCATCTTCGTTGTTCTATGGGAGTTCCCAGTGTACAGGGGGAGCGCTCGTGTTCTCTCCATTGTCTCTATGGTGAGTGAGTACAGTGTCGGAGCGCTGTGTTCTCGCCATTCTGTTCTTGGGGAGTTCCCAGTACAGGGGAGCACTGTGTACATCCATTTGTTCTATGGGAGTTCCCAGTCAAGGGGCGCGCTGTGTTCTCCACCCTGTTCTATGGAAGTTCTCAGTACAGGGGAGCGCTGTGTTCTCTCCATTCTGTTCTATGGGAGTTCATAGTACAGAGGTGCGCTGTGTTCTCTCCATGCTGTTCTATGGGAGTTCCCAGTACAGGGATCGGCTGAGATCTTCGTGTTTTGTTTCTATAGGGAGTTCCCGTACAGGGGAGCGCTGTGTTGCTCTCCATCTGTCTCTGGGAGTTCCCAGTAACAGGGCAGCGCTTGTGTCTCCATTCTGTTCTCTGGGGTTCCCAGTTCAGTGTGAGCGCATGTGTTCTCTTGATCTGTTCTATGGAGGTTCCCACGAGAACAGGCGGAGCGCTGTTTTCTCTCCTAGATTCTGCTCTTGAGGAGGGTTCACCAGTACAGGGAAGATCGCCTCTGCAGTTCTCTCCATTCTGTTCTACTAGGAGTTCCCAGGTACAGGGGAGCGCTTGTGTTCTCATTCTGGTTGTCTATGGGAGTTCCCAGTTCAGGGAGCGGCTGTGTTCTCCATTCTGTGTTCTATGGGAGTTCCCAGTACAGGGGAGCCACGTGCTTTGCTCCATTCTGGTCTATGGGAGTTCCCAGTACAGGGGAGCACCGTGTTCTACATCCTGCTCTATGGGAGTTCCCAGTACAGGGGAGCACTGTTTGAAAGACAGAGAGGAGTCAAAGGTTATCCCAAGGCAGCGGACTATGGGAGCCAGCGTGAGAGTGCAGAGTCAGATTGACTGCACTGTAGCGAGAATCAGGTGGGAGGGGGATGTCTTTGTTCTTGGTGAAGACGAAAGATCAGTCAATGTATTTGGTACTGAATGTCCCTAATTACATTATAATTGTGGAAACACTACTACATTTTCTCTTGAAGGAGATCTCGCCTCGAGATCCTATTTGTTCTGGATGGTGCTCTCTGCAGCATCCACTGCTTGTAGCCTCTGCTGATCAATCTGTTGTCTACATTTTAGACTGATTTGTGTTTGATGTCAGGTACTCTATCTCTGTTGTATACCCTCAGGTCACTCCCGCGTGGGCATAACTTTCATAGTACTAGGGGCATGGCAACTGTCTGCCCCAAGGGTGGTGCCGGAAAGTGACTTTCTATATCGGGAAGTGTAGTAAGTTGCCGTGACTGTCTGGTTCGGGGTCATAATGCCGACACACATTAGGTCAGATTAGCAAATGTCTGTGCATCTGATAGGGACATGGCAAATCTCAGATTGAGATCATTGCTATTAATGTATTGTAAAAATAATTCATGGCCGGGCGACACATCTAACCACACAACAGCCGCCCATCTATGTATCCCTCATAGCATTTCACATTGCTAAAAAAAAGGGGTTGATAGCTGTAAAATTATAGGTCTCTTCCCACCACATTATATTACTCAGGGCGACGTACAGGGGGTAACCCGGTATCCTTGTAGGGCCCGGTGGAATAAGGGGGCCCGCTGCAAGCAGGCCTTATCCTCATGGGGACAGGGCGTCTGATCCCCGGGCCCGGGCTGCACTATCCGGTGCTACTGAACGCCCGGGCCCTGTGGTCCCGAGCCGCTCCCAGTTAAGCGGCAGCAAGCGCAGCATAGCCGCTTCGCTGTACTACACTGGGCAGTGTTTATGGCAATTAGGCTAGAACCCTGCCAGGCGCCGGCCTCTACTGGTGACGTAGGCGCGCGGTGACGCCACATCATCGCGCCGCCTAAGCCGGCGGGGAGCGGCCAGGAGCGAGAGCGAGGTAAGTGGTTGTTTTGTTTTTTTTAACTACCTAAAGGGGCATATATTTATACTTATTTTATTTATATTATATATATATATATTTTATAATATATATAGATAGTTTATATACAATCCACCGGCCACTTTATTAGGTTACACCATGCTAGTAACAGGTTGGACCCCCTTTTGCCTTCCCAGAACTTGCTTCATTCTTCGTGCATAGATTCAACAAGGTGTTGCACGATGCTCAATTGGCGCCGTACTAAGGGCCAAGAGTGCAAAGAAATTATTCCCCACACCATGACACACACCACCAACCAGCCTGAAACCGTTGATACAAGGGCAGGATGGATCCATGCTTTTCATGTCGTTGGTGACGGCCAAATTATGACCGCATGCCGTGTGTGCAGCAGAAGTCGAGATCATCAGACCAGGCATGTGTTTTCCGAGTCTTCTTACTGTCCAATGTACGATGAGCTTTTGGAGCAAATTGGAAAGCCTCAGTTTCATGTTCTTAGCTGAAAAGGAGTGGCACCCCGGTGTGGTCTTCTGCCTGCTTGTGAAGCCCATCTGCCTCAAAGTTCGCCGTACTGTGCGTTTCAGGGATGATGCTCTTCTGCCACTTGGTTGTAACGGGTGGCTATTTGAGTCACTGTTCTTTCATATTCAGCTTCGACCAGTCTGCCCATTCTCCTTGACTTGGCCATCTAACAACGGCCTATTTCCTAGCCCACAGGACTGTCGCTCACAGGAGGTGTTTATCTTTTCTCGGACATTCTCTGTAAAACCTAGGTGTATGGTGTGCGGTGAAAATCCCAGGGAGATCAAGGCAGTATTACTGAATGATACTCAGACCAGCCCTTCTAGGACACCAACAACCATGCCACGTTCAAAGGAACTCAAATCCACTTTCTTCCCCTTACTGATGTCGGTTTTGAACTGCAGGAGATGTCTTGACGATGTCTACATGCCTAAGAATGCATGAGTTGCCGCCATGTGATTGGCTGATTAGAACTTAAGTTGTTAAACGAAGCAGCTTGGACAGGGCGTACCTAATAAAGTGGCCGGTGCGTGTATATCAGATACATATTATATGCCCTTTAGGTATATATACAACGCATTCCAATTACCGTGGGGACACCCATCAGCTAAAGGGCTATGATATTAGTTACAATTGGAAACCTCTAAAGAAGCATTTATGCTGATCTACAATACATGAAAGAAACTTTGAGATTCTTAGTGTTCAACACGTTTTGTCAAAAAATGCTTAAGTATGGCTACCAACGGGGATATTCAATGAGGTCGGGAGAGAAGGTGGTACCTACCTGCGCAATTACGATAAGTCAAATTTCAGGCCTTCATTTGGACTGACAACAGACCTCCATAATGCCAGAGAGAAAACAAAACGTAAGCACCAACTGTTTTGTGATAGCCCACTGCGTAGACTATTTGGATTTTTAGGACTCAGATAGACCACGAAACTGTTTATATCTTGGGTAGTTTCATTCTTGGGTTTGACTTCATCGCAGTATTCTACTTTTGAAGAAATTTGTGCGGTGTTCTGATTCTGTATATATGTTATTTCATTTATATATACTTTTATTGCCGGCACGGCCTAGGTTCAATTGTGTTGTACTTCGAAATTTGTCTTTTTTTGTTGATTCTCGGAAGACTCGATACGCATATGTGCTCATTTGGCACATATGCTTTAATCGGTTATACAGCGTGAGAAAATGGAATGTCTCCTATTTTATGCTGTTTTCTTGCCACCCTCGCCCTCGAACCCTAGACGTCACAGCAGAGTTTGTATATCATGTTGCCAGTGTTGCAGGGTTGGTTGCTGTTTTTATTACAATTCTTACGCTCGTGCATGGGATATATAATGATCATAGCCAGGTCAGCTTGACACCATGAGAGATGAAGTTCTGGATCTTGGCTCTGATGTTGAGAGGTAAAGATAGCTGTAGGAATACCCGCCTTGAGATCCCGTTGTAGAGCCGGGGGTTGGCCCCTGTAAACTACTGTTTGATCAAAAGTGTGTACGACGCCTTGTGAACTAAAGATATCTAAAAGTTTTTTTTTCATGGCTGTATGGAGCCTCTGAAATTTATGTTCGGCTGAGCCCTGTATGTACTACTCCACAAAAAAGTTAGGTAGAAGGACACATGAGCACACAGACTCACTCATCTATAGACAAAGAGTAATCCCGCAATTAATGCCTCTCTCAGCAATAGAATTTTACAAAAAATATGAACCTGATGGAAAGCCTAGTGCACTTTTTTGATCAAACGGTTAGCACTTCACGGCGACCTCTTTAAAGAGGGTCCCTACACTAATGGGAGTAGCACCACCGCAGTAACAGTCACACCAATGAGGGGCACAACTCAAAGGTTCAACACCACCATTGCTGCCAGACTTAGTCCCCCAGCCCTGGGTCACACCACCACATGGGTGTAGCATTACAGCAGCAATGGAGCTATGCACACTGTCCCCACATCAGAATCCACAAGAAAGCACCCACCTAACCTTCCTGTAAATAGAGATAGGGTTCACGCCTACACAGCCCCCCCAATAAACAAAGTCCCCCTCTCCCACTCTAAAAAAAAAATATATGTTGTTTGCTTCCTCCATAGTGCCCATTTCGTGGAGTTGTATGGTCAACTTAGCTACTTTTTACATTGCAAATGAGTGTGCGCTTGGCATTAATTGGCGTTACTGTTTTATCACGTACGTCACATGAAAATACACATCGCTTTTTTCAGCGTTTTTCCGTTGTTACTAAAATACACCTAGAGTTCAATAAAATCTACTGTAATCTATCTCCCATAGACTCTATTTGCCTAAATCACTCTTGATGCGCTCACTGAGCTTTCTTGTGTTTTTTTCTCTGATCTAGTTTTTTTTACTGGTCGTATTTTGCAAACATGTTCTAAAACTGCCCAGGGGAGCAGAAAATTAACTACAGAGTGAAAACAAGACCTATGAAGCGGTCTGCGACGTCTTTTAGTTGGGCGTTTTCATAGCCGCAGATTTTTACCAATGAAAAACCCTCCCAGAGACCCAAAGTCCCACCTATAATCTCCCAGGCGACAGAATTATTAAATTAAAAAAAGGGTGTAACTCAAAGGTCATACATTATCAAATTCTACATACAAGGTTGATGTGTCCTTGTCGTACCTTTTTGCCTATAAATTTCGATCATGCTTGGTCGCCTAATCGTCGTTTGTTGCGCAATTCATATTATTTTTGTCACTAGAATCAACACGTTTTTTTCGGGACATTGGCCTGCTGTAAGAATCCGATTTTCAAAGGAGGAATGTTAGGTGTAACAATCCTTTTCTTAATCATATTTGTGGCGCTAATAAAGTTATTTCACGTCTGACGCCATAAATAAGTTTTTTTACGGATTTTGGCGCAAGAATAATTTTTTTACATTTTTTGGCTCTAAAATTTTTTTTACAGATTTTGGCGCTAATAACATTATCTCGCTTCTGACGCCTCAAATAAATGCGTTTTTGTTACCTGTATTGTTGGCGCCCCAATAATCCGTTATTAGATTCACATTTTTTGGACCGCTCAAAAAATAGTGTGTGTTTTATACAGGATTTTAAGCCGCTATAACGTCATCTCGCTTCAGACGTACCAAAGATGCGCATATTAAGTACTGATTTTTGCGTCCAAGGAATCCATGTTTTTTACGTTTATTGAGCAACCTATAATTTTTGTTTTTACACTATTTTGGCATCAGAATGTTTTTTTACAGATTTGGTAGCATAAAATCCTTTTCTAAACATATTTTTGGCGCTAATAAAGTTATCTCGCCTACTGATTGACCTATGATATACGTTTTTTGTGTAACTCTGATTTTTGGCGCAAGATCCGATTGTTACTGTGAGCGTTATTGCCGCCACAAAAATATTTTTTTGTAGTTTTGTGCTCCCCTACATCAACGTGGTATCTTGCTTACTGACGGCAAAATTGCGTTTTTGTACTGATTTTGGCGCCTCAAGAATCCTGTTTTTACGTTTTTATCGCGCATCGTAATAATTTTTTTTACAGATTTTGGCATCAGTATTCTGGTTTTTTTACAGTATCTTATTGGTGCTATGTACATCCTTTTCTAAACATTCATTTGGCTGTAAATTAATATGTTATCTGTTCTTTTTTTTTCTACTCTCTTTTTCTTAGGCTTCAGACTACTGATGCTGAAATTACGCGTTTTTGTGAATGATTTTGCGCATGAATCCGTTAAGTTTTAAACAGTTTTGCTAGCATCGAAGAAAATAATTTTTTTTAACAGATTTGGCGCTAATAAGTTATCGCGCCTTGTGACCGGCCTCAATATTGCGTTTTTGTACTGTTTTATTTGTTAGGCGCAGAAGAATCCGTTCTTTTACGTTTTGCTCTGCACTAAAATAGTGTTTATATTTTTGTACAGATTTTGCCGCTAATAACGTTAATATCGCTTCTGACGCCCCAAAAAATGTTACAGGATTTCGTCTGCAGATCCGTTTTTTTATGGGCTTTTGGGCTATAATCCGTATCTTTACAGACTTTTGGGCTGCTAATAAATGTGATTCTAGATATTTTGACGCAAATAAATATCATTTTCACCGGATTTGGCGCCAAGAATCCGTTCGTTCACTGGAACGGCTTTGGGGGCTGCAATGATCAGTTTTATCTTTACAAATTTGGCACTAATAAACTGATCACGCTTCTGACACTAAAAATATTCTTTTTTCGGTGCTTATACGGAATTTGTGCCGCAATAATGCGTTTTTTAGGTATATTAGCCGCTTCCCAATCTTATCTCTATCAGTAGTTGTAGAGTAAGCTCATACATGTGTAATTCTATGCTGTATATATGAAAGATATATATGTTGGGTTTTTGTGGCATTTTGGTGCAATATATAGTGAATATGGGAAGCAAAAATGTTAATCAAGCTAGTAGCACGCAGCAGCCTCGCCAGCACACAAAGGACTGTGTGTGCCCCTCACAAGTGTAGGTGCTACGAGTGATCTAAAGAAGTGACTACTTAACATATTAACTCCGCCTGTAGGGTGTAGCTTCATCCAATGGGCTTTAATTTGGTGCATTACATTAAGCAGAGCAAAGACGCTTCCATAAAAGAAACGACTCAAAACAGTATTCAACGCCAAAAATACTGCTATGTGTTTGTTCAGCTGCTTTTGTGGAGGGGGCAGAAAACTCAGTTTTCATGAACGTTTTTAGTAATTCGTTTTCAGGTCGTTTTTTGTCCACTGCAGTGTAGACATACCCTTATTAATGTGGTGATATAAATTATGTACATTTTTTTTTGTTTCTGTTTTTTTGGGAAAAAAAGGGTCGCTGACTGCAGCATCTAAGCAGTTAAGAGCCGCCGGAATGGGTGTTGATTCCGATTCTGGTCGATAGCAGTGGGGTCAGATGAAATGAACATTCCCCCTATACTTCCTTAGTGTTGCCTTGATGTACTGGTGCATCATGGTGTGCTGAATGGTTGAAGACTTTGGATACCTGTAACATGGTAAAAAAAAGTTTTTTTTACATTGCAGTGCTTCTTTTATATTTCACGCTCCAGGCAAAATACTAATTTTTTTAACGTTTGACATTGTTTTGTTGCAGCTGCTTCTAGTGTCAGATTTTCTCAAGTATGGATGTCACTCAGTATTTCATACTGGATGTGAGCGCTGCATGTCCAGGAGTCTAGAGTGTGCAATGCGTGCTCTGCTTTCCCTGTACACCAGTACACAGTGATTATCTTCCCAGAAACTACCACTGTTTGCTTTCCCCTCTAACTGCAGCCTGTGTGAGCTGCCCTCTTTGGAGTCTCTAAATTGATTCTTGCAACCCCTTCTCTGCTGCTACTGATTCTCTAACACCAAGAAAAGTGAGGGGGGGGGGAGCAAATCAGTCAGAAGCAAAAGTAACGAATAAAAGGGTGTTTCCACTATAGACTTTGATCGTATGTTGTTAGGATATGGCATCAAAGTGTGATAGGTGCAGGTGGGTTCACACCTATCTTGGGCATGGGCCCCTCAAAGGCTCTGTTCACAATAGGAGGCCGATCACACTTAGTGCCACATGTATGAAAACAGTCTAGGTCTAGAACTCACTTTGTTGCCCATAGTAACTAATCGGAGCTCATAGCAACCAATCAGAGTGCCCCTCTCATTTTTCCAGGGCACTATATGAAATGAAAGGGGCGTTCTGATTGGTTGCTTTGGGCAACAAAGTGAGTTTTAGACCTAGACAGTTTTCATACATGTGGCCCTTAATCCCAATTCTCCATCCTGTTCTATGGGAGTTATGAGCACAGGAGAACGGAAGGTTCAGCTTATGCTTGGAACTCCCATAGAACAGAATAGAGAGTTTCGTGCAAGTGTGATCAGTTCTTCATTCTGTACCAGTGGCCGTTCCCAAGATAGATGCAGGTCCCAGAGTTGAGACCTGCACATATCAAACTTTGATGGCCTATCCTATCGATACACCATCAAAGTCTATGGTGGGCGCCCCCCATCCTGATGACTTTGTCTGAGATTCAGCGGGACAGTCAGCCAGGTAAAGGACTTGTACAAACTGCACGGCAGCAAAATGGTAGCAATTTTTTTTTTAAACGTGACTATTTACAAAGTTTCTTAATTTTTTCAATTAGGAAGCAAGAACTAAAAAAATAGCGCTAAAGGTGCTGATTTTTTAAGCTGGGGTTATAAAATGATATCTAGTTATAGTGGTTTCTCTATGGAAAACAAGGTCGTAGGCGGCTGTCACATAAAATCTGGAATGCACTATTTGTAACATTGACAAGGTCGTCCACCACCATAGTAGCCGGAGGGAAGTCACGTAATCTCATGAATTTACACCACCTCGCACTTGACCAAATACCGCTGCCTAACCCCTATTGAAATATTTCCTTTTACTGGTAGCAGGGATCTTGTAAGCTGAGCTGGATTAGTACATTAAGTATATGAAGTGTAAGGTTTTTTTCTATCATATGTATATTACTCTATATAATGTCTTATACAAAACTAGAAATCTGACCATAAAAAATACCATAAATTAACCCCTTACCGACATTTGATGTACCTACAGTATCTCACAAAAGTAAGTACACCCCTCACATTTCTGTAAATATTGTATTCTATCTTTTCATGAGACAACACTGAAGATAGGACACTTTGATATAATGTAAAGTAGTCAGTGCTCGGCTTGTATAACAGGGTAAATTTGTTGTGTCCTCAAAATAACTCTACGTGGAAATCCCTAAAGAAGCATTTATGCTATCTATCATACATGAAAAAACTTTGAGACTCTCGGTTCACATATTTTGATCAGAACATGTTTAAGCTGCCCACGACTTTCAACGTGATCTCAAAATCGGGCAGTCCTATCCTATCTTTACCTCTCAATCGAGCCAATCAGACCTCTCACTGGGTCAACCGACCTCCATTATTCAGAGAGAAAAATAAAAAAACCCAACCTGCAAGCTGCCCTTCTTATGACAGCCTGTGAGAGTGGGCGGGACAGAAACCCAAAATGGAAGCACCCTTCCTTTCCATATAGGTTATAATCAATGTACTCCAAGTATAACGTATGTTTCTGCACACAAAAAACATTTCTGAAAAAACGTATGCAAACTGGGAGTGCCACTGGCAGGGCTGCGGCACACATGTAATTATACATGTACACACACAGACCGCCACCAGCGGCACACTACTGCAAAAAGGGCAATGCACTATGTGGAAATCCCTAAAGAAGCATTTATGCTATCTATCATACATGAAAAAACTTTGAGACTCTCGGTTCACATATTTTGATCAAAAGATGTTTAAGCTGCCCACGACTTTCAACGTGGTCTCAAATCGGGCAGTCCTATCCTATCTTTACCTCTCAATCGAGCCAATCAGGCCTCTCACTGGGTCACCGACCTCCATTATTCAGAGAGAAAAAATAAAAAAACACCCAACCTCAAAATAACTCAACACAGACATCATTGTCTAAACCACTGGCAACAAAAGTGAGTACACCCCTAAGTGACCATAAAAGTAAGTACACCCCTCACGTTTCAGTGAATGTTGTATTATATCTTTTCATGGGACAACAATTAGGATCTGACACTGTGATACAATGTAAAGCAGTCAGTGCACAACCTGTATAAGGCTCTGTCTCCCCTGCAGTGGATAAAAAACGCCCTAAAAACGAATAACTAAAAACGTTCATGAAACTGAGTTTTCTGTCCCCTCCAGTCAAAAGCAGCTGAAAAAACGCAATTTGCATTTTTTGGCGCATTTTTTGCTCGTCTTCAAGCCTGTGTTTTAATATCTGCATAAATTAAGCTATTGGATGTAGCTCCGCCCTACAAAAGGGTAAATAAAGCACCTCTTTGGATTTATATGTCATCTTGTTGCCGGTTTACGGATTTTGGCGCTAATAAAGTTATCTTGTGTTTGTCGCCAAAAATAGATTTTTTATGGATTTTGGCCCTGTAGTCCATTTTTTTACAGATTTTGGTGCTAAAATCCGTATTTTTACGGATTTTGACGCTAATAAAGTTATCTCGCTTCTGATGCTAAAAATACGGGGGAAGTTTTACAGATTTTGGCACCAGACTCCGATTTTTTTATGGATTTTGGCGCTAAAATCATTCTCTTAAAGGGGTTTTGCCACGATGTAATGTTGACGTGGGATCCTCCAAAATGGGTTTTTAATCACTTTTCTAAATATGTGATTACAAAAATTTCAGCCTGAGAGAGCTACAGGCTGCCTTACCTGCTCTTAGTTACTTAAAAGCTTGCACTAGATACGGCCTGACAAGAGCTGCTGGACAGAATCAACTAGTTGTAGTGTGATTATCTGAGTAGATCCCTGCTTTATCTGATGACAGAGAACATGAAGAAGCTTTCAAGCTGCTGTGGAGAAAAGGTGTTGTCTTTTGTATACAGAATCCACAAGTTGTAGTTTGATTATTTCAGTGAACATGTCACACGATCCCTTATGCAGCTCTGTTCTCTGGCTGTGTCCCTCTCTCTCTCTCAGCTCCGTGGCATTGTTTACATTTGCTTCTTAGCAGATAAGGCACGTCCTGGCAAAACCCCTTTAACATATTTTGGGGCTAATAAAGTTATCTCGCTTCTGACGGCAAAAATTCGTGTTTTTTTTTACAGATTTTGGCGCTAAAATACGTTTCTTAACATGTTTTGGCGCTAATAAAGTTAAGAAAAGAATTTTAGCTCCAAAATCCGTAAATGGATTCTGGTGCCAAAATCCGTAGAAAAATTTATTTTTAGCGTCAGAAACGAGATAACTTTATTAGCGGCAAAATGTGTAAAGAAAAGGATCTTAACAATAAACTCCGTAAAGAAAACGGATTCTGGCACCAAAATCCGTTAAAAAACTTATTTTTAGCGTCAGAAGTGAAATAACTTTATTAGCGCCAAAATATGTACAGAAAAGTATTTTAGTGCCCAAATCTGTAAAAAAAACGGATTCTGGCGCCAAAATCCGTAAAAAATTATTTTTTTAGCGAAAAATATATGAATTGCGCAAAAATCGTTAGCGACCAAAACATGATCATTTATGACAAAAGGTACAATAAGGACACATCAGACACTTGTATGGAAATTTGATAATGTATGACCTTTGTTACACCCACTTTAGGTTGGACTTGGGTCTCCTGGGAGGGTTTGCATTGAAAAATCGCGGCAGAAAACGCGCCAAAAGGCGTCCTCCGCTTTCCATAGACTCCTGTAGTAAATTTTCTGCTCTGCCATTTTTTAGAGCATGATACAAAATACGACCAGTGAAAATAACGAGCAGAAAAAAGAAGCTCAGTGGAGACAGCAGGACGTTCTTACATTAGAGTCTATGGGAGATGATTACAGACGTTTTTCCAGCGTTTTTAGAAAATAAAAAAAACGCTGAAAAAACGGACGTTTTTCTGTGCAGTGGAGACAGAGCACAGTGTAAATTTGGTGCCCTCAAAATAACTCAACACACAGCTATCAATGTCTAAACCACTGGCAACAAAAGTGAGTACACCCCTAAGTGACCACAAAAGTAAGTACACCCCTCACATTTCTGTAAATATTGTATTCTATCTTTTCATGGGACACCACTGAAGATCTCACACTTTGATGCAATGTAAAGTAGTCAGTGTATGGCTTGTATATGGGTATGTTCACACGCATTTCGCTGCGTATCTTATCTGCGCTTTAATACGGCCGAAATACGCGCCGCAATTACGGTAATTCATAGCTCTCATAGATAACTATGAATTACGTCTTGTCCACCCCCGGCGTACAATACTTTTGTATTGTACGCCAGGGGAGAGAAGTTACAGGTCACTTCTTCGCGCCACTGATAGAAGGAGTGAATGGGGCCGATCCTTCTGTCCTTGGGAAACGCTACACATTTGGGTAGACCTGTATGATGGGGTTTTTCACTCTTTTTTGGCATCAAATGCGTCACAGTGAGCAGCTACGATGTCTAATGCACCAAATGAATGTATTAGGCGCATTGTTCATAAGTCTCATCACTTTCTAATGCACCTAACATGAGGGGGTGTTCTGGGGGTGTAGCACCACACTCGTAATATTAGACACATATATGAATGTGGTTAGGCAACACTAGGCGCATTACTGCTCGGACAGGCAGAACTATCTCAATGTGGTCTGAGCCTGAGGAGTCGAAGTGAAGCTAGATTTGCTGTTAGGGCAAAAAATGTCCAATATTTCTCAACTTACAACAAAACAATAATAAAAAGGAATTTCTGATAATTATCAAACTACATAAAATTATATTATGTAAATTGAATAAAAAAAGTTATCATGTAAAATATAATATCCCAAAAATATAAAAATGTAATCTACCGTATTTAAAATTAATAGAATCTAAAACTAATTTGACATTAACCTACTGATGATGATGTTCAGATTTAGACATATTTAATTGTTACTACAGTAAATTTGAAATGTATTTTTGCTGCTCTCACCCTTTATTCTACATACAGCGAGAGCCAGCACAGCACAGGTATTGCTGGGACCTGTGATCCACCAAGTCAGATCAGTACCATAGTTTCTATCACTGACATGCTATTCTAATGACTTTTCTTTTATTTTCAGCCTTTATATCTATATTTATAGCTTTAGCTATAGCCTTTATACATGTTTGGAGCATTAATAATGCGCCCAAGTTCCATAATGCGCCAAACACACCGGCGAGGGGCGGGGAACTTTAGGCCCATTATGATGCACAAAAACCACTTTCATACATTCAGGCGCATTATACACTGAAAAATAGATGAGAAATTTAACTTTGATGCACCTAGTTCCATACATGTCTCCCTTGGTCTCCCCTGAATCATACCGACCTGCAGAATACAGATAACACATCATTTATACTGAAGAGTGAATGCCACAAAAACGAAAACTCTGTAAAAAAAAATGGCGCAATTGCGGTTTTTTTCAGGTTCCATCCCCATTTTTTCCAAGTTCCAAGTACATTATAGGGTTCAGTCAATGACAACATTAGAAAGTACATCTTGTCCTGCAAAAAACAAGCCCTCATATTTCTATGTAGATGGAAAAATAAAACCGCTATGTCTCTTGGAAGAAGAGGAGGTAACAACAAATGCGACGAAAAACACAGCCGCGACATCAGAGCTTGCAGAATTTTTTGTTGTTTTTTTATGTTGTTTTTCAGGTGCTGAACAGGAGAAGGTCAGGTAGTGTTTACAGGGGATCTGTCCCTTTAAGTGCTGCATGCTCTCAGTGCTAATGGATCCATTAGGGCACGTTATTTACTGCAGTGCGAGTGTCCTATGGAGGAGGCTCGCCGCCACCGCTCTCAGTCACCTCGGGGTCTCTGCTCTGAATTATCTTCAAGTGGTTTGTGTTCTGTAAAAAGCTGAAAGCTGCAATCATGAGCCGACCGCGGGAGCAAACAAGCAGGAGGCCAGCAGTGAGCGCTCGATACAGATTGAATTAACGCTGCACATCTGCTCGCGGTTCACACTAGTGTCATCTGTGTTCACTAACTCAGGGATCATTTTTATAATAAGTGTTACTAATTGGTTATCACAGTCCAGCACACTGGTTAGCACAGTGACTCAGTAGTTAGCACAATGCAGCATGATGGCTCAGTGGTTAGCACAGTGCAGTATAATGGCTCAGTGCTTAGCACAATTCAGCCTGATGGCTCAGGGGTTAGTACAATGCAGCACGATGACTCGCTCAGTGGTTAGCACAGTGGCTTAGTTGTTAGCACAATGCAGCATGATGGCTCAGTGGTTTGCACAGTGCAGCACAGTAGCATAGTTGTTAGCACAATACAGCATGGTGGCTCAGTGGTTATCACGCACAATGGCTCGGTTGAAGTACAGTACAAGGTTGCACAGTGCATGCCGTGACTCAGTAGTTAGCACAGAGCAGCACAGTGGCTTAGTTGTTAGCACAATGCAGCATGGTGCCTCAGTTGTTAGCACAGTGCAGAACAATGGCTCAGTTGTTAGCACAGTGCAGCACAATGACTCAGTAGTTCGCACATAGCAGCATAGTGGCTCATTGTAGCACATGCAGACAATGTCAGTGGTGCACAGTACATAGTTGTTAGCACAATGCATGGGCCTCAGTCGTTGCACAGTGGCTTAGTTGTTAGCACAGTGCAGACAATGGCCTCAGTTGGTTAGCACGGCAGCACAGTGGCTCGTGTTAGAACAAGAGTGTGGCTCGGTTGGTATACGCAGCAAGGCTTGGTTGCAGACGTACAATGGTTAGCACAGTGCAGCACAGTGACTCAATAGTTAGCACAGAGCAGCACAGTGGCTTAGTTGTTAGCACAGTGCAGCACAATGGCTCAGTGGTTAGCACAGTAGCATAGTTGTTAGCACAATGCAGCATGGGCTCAGTTGTTAGCACAGTGCAGACCAATGGCTCAGTGGTTAGCACAGGGCAGCACAGTGGCTCAGTTGTTAGCACAGTGCAGCACAATGGCTCAGTGGTTAGCACAGTAGCATAGTTGTTAGCACAATTCATGATCGTGGCTCCGTGGTTAGCTCGTCAGATCAATGGCTCGGTCTCAAGAACAGTACAGTTGTTAGCACAGTGCAGCACAATGACTCAGTAGTTAGCACAGAGCAGCATAGTGGCTTAGTTAGCACAATGCAGCATGGTGGCTCAGTGGTTAGCACAGGGCAGCTCAGTGGATAGCACAGGGCAGCACAGTGGGTTAGTTGTTAGCACAGTGGCTCAGTGGTTAGCACAGCTGTTGCTGCGGTCCTGGGTTTAAATCCCACCAATGACCACATCTTCAAAGAGTTTGTATGTTTTCCCAATGTTTCTGTGAGTTTTCTCCTGTTTTCCTCACGCTTCAAAAACATAGGTTAATCTGGAATTTACACTGTGACCCCCATTGTGGACAGGAAGCAATGTGAATGATGAAAAATCTCTGTACAGCGCTGTGGTATATAACAGCTCTATATAAATGATTAAATAAATCTGCTTTGGTATTTCTGTTTCTGGCTCCGTCATAGGCACAGAAAAACAAAAACAAAGGCACTGCCCGATCTGTGCCATGAAGAAAATGTGCATACACGGCCACCTTCATCGCAAGACAGTGTGTTGGGACACCCCATTAGTGAAATAGGTGTGGGTGCCAATGGAGGGACTGGTACAGGCAGTCCTCGGGTTACCAATGGGACTGTAGGTTTCTTCTTAAGCTGAATTTGTATGTAGGTTGGAACAGGTATATTTATTAAATGTAACTCCAGCACAAAAGGTTTGTTTTTAGTTTTGGATAGTGCACGGTAGGGTTTTTACATTTGTTTTGCTGTCTGTGTCCCTGTTAAGAAGATTTTCACCTTATTTTCACCTCGTGCTGCTGTGGCATGCTGGAATTTGTCGTTCCACAGCTACTATCTGCTGTGGAACATGGAACTACAAGTGCCAGCATGCCACATAAGTCTCCGTTTGTAACTAAGGGATAGATGTAAGTCGGAACGGTGTAAGTTGGGGACTGCCTGTCTGTATCACAAATTTATAATGTACCCTTCAACCCAGACCTGAACAACATTGCAGTACTGTCTCTGGACCACCCCAAACTGGCCCCAACTGCCTATTTTGGAGCAAGGTTTACACAGACCACACACAACTTTGTGGGCTGCAAGATATGCTTCATGGGGCCCATCAATGGAAGTGATTCTTGGGGCCCACTAGTGGAGCTGATTCCTAACACCCATTAGTGGAGTTGATTCTTGGTGCCAATCCTACAGCTACCATATTTGACTGCACATGTCTTTGCCTGTTGCTTTCTAACTCCTTTTCTCTGCCTTCTTTCCTAACAAGTAGCCACAGGTCTGCTGTGTTAATAGCCCTCATGCACAGGGGCCCACTGATGGTTTTGCCTACTTCCCTGTGGGCCATTCCGACCTTGGTCCTAATGGGGAACGGGTCGAATTCAGTACTATTTGCTGCTCTTGAGTAACTTTTTCCCTATGAGTTAAAATAGAGACAACACCATGGATGAGAGACTCATGTTTTCACCACAACTACTTCCAGGCCAATACTTTGCTAATGTACTGTGCTTCACTTGTCAGCTTACATCCCTGGTACAGGAGGACCATAAGTTGGCCTGGGCTGAGCTGAAGTCCATATTACTTTATATAACTGTCCAGAACACATTTTACGGGAGAGTTTACAGTTTAAAATTCTTTGGCTTTAATCTCTTTAATCTTCTGTGATCCAGCGGTTGTCAGGTAAATGACAACTTATATAACAGAAGATCAAATGATCAGAAATGTTCTCATCACCAGAGAGAAACAAGAGCTGAGAGAGTCTGAACGGAATGAAGAAATATATACATCCGTCGGCCATAACCAACCACCCATGGTGTAGGTTCCGCTTATATCACCAAAACACATCCAACCCATCAAGACGTGGACTCCACAAGACCTCTGAAGGTTTCCTGTGCTACCTACACCAAAACACATCAACCCATCAAGACGTGGACTCCACAAGACCACTGAAGGTTTCCGGTGCTATCGACACCAAAACACATCCAACCCATCAAGTCCTGGACTCCACAAGACCTCTGAAGGTGTCTGATGCCATCTACACCAAAACACATCAACCCATCAAGACGTGGACTCCACAAGACCTCTGAAGGTGTCTGATGCCATCTACACCAAAACACATCAACCCATTAAGACATGGACTCCACAAGACCTCTGAAGGATTCCTGTGCTATCTACACCAAAACACATCAACCCATCAAGAAGTGGACTCCACAAGACCTCTGAACGTGTCTGGTGCTATCTACACCAACACACATCCGACCCATCAAGACGTGGACTTCACAAGATCTCCGACGGTGTCCAGTGCTATCTACACCAAAACACATCCGACCCATCAAGACGTTGACTCCACAAGAAGTCTGAAGATATCCGGTGCTATCTGCACCAAAACACATCTGACCCATCAAGATGTGGACGCCACAAGAATTTTGAAGATATCTGGTGCTATCTGCACCAAAACACATCTGACCCATCAAGTCCTGGACTCCACAAGACCTCTCAAGGTGTCCGGTGCTATCTACACCAAAACACATCCAACCCATCAAGACGTGGACTCCACAAGACCTCTGAAGGTGTCTGGTGCTATCTACACCAAAACATATCCAACCCATCAAGATGTGGACCTCACAAGACCTTTCAAGGTGTCCTGTGCTATCTGCACCAAGATATGGATATTCGATCAGATTGAGGTCTGGAGAATTTTGAGGTCAAGTCACCATCTTGAACTCTTTGTCATGCAGTGTGACACTGAGGGCACCATCTTGCTAAAAGAGACCACTGCCATTACGTTGAAGGGTAGGCAGATCCTAGGCAGTCACTTAGTTTTTCCTGTCAGTATGGGGGCATAATTACTGTATATACGGAGCAGTCCCATAACCTTGTCACCATTAGCCCTACATTGAAACACCTTTGGGCACCAATGACCCTGTCACCATTAGTCTTATCTTGAAACACCTTTGGGTACCCAAAACCCCATCACCATTAGTTCTACCTTGAAACACCTTTGGGACCCGTGATCATGTCAATATTAGTCCTAACTTGAAACACATTTGGGTACCCATAATCCTGTCACCATAAGTCCTACCTTAAAACACCTTTGGGCACCCATGGTCCTGTCACCATTAGCTCTACCTTAAAAACTTTTTGGCACTGATGACCTTGTCCTTAATAATACTACTACCTTGAAACACCTTTGGGCACCCATGGCCCTGTCACCACTAGCTCTACCTTAAAAACTTTTCGGCACTGATGACCTTGTCCTCAGTAATACTACCTTGAAACACCTTTGGGCCCTAATCATCCTGTCACCATGATTCCTACCTTAAAATATCTTTGGACCCCCATGACCTTGTCACCATAAGTCGTACCATGAAACACCTTTGGGTGCCCATAACCCTCTCAACTTTAGTCCTACCTTAAAAAAGCTTTGCGCACCCATGACCCCATCATCATTAGTCCTGCCTTAAAACATCTTTGGGCACCCATGAACTTGTCACCATAAGTCCTACCTTGAAACCCCTTTGGGCACCCATTGCCTTATCACCATTAGCTCTACCTTAAAAAAAAACCTTTGGGCTATGATGACCTCGTCTCCAATAACACCCTTGGGCCCTAATGATCCTGTCACCATCAGTCCTACCTTAAAATACCTTTGAACCCCCATTACCTTGTCACCATAAGTCATACCATGAAACACCTTTGGGTGCCCATAACCCTCTCAACAATAGTCCTACCATAAAACATCTTATGACCCCGTCACCACTAGTTCTAACTCGAAACACCTTTCAAATTACCCTTTCACCATTAGTCCTGCCTTAAAACACCTTTGGGCACCCATGACCTTGTCACCATAAGTCCTACTATGAAACACTTTTGGGTTCCCATAATCCTCTCAACATTAGTCCTACCTTAAAACATCTTTGGGCACTCATGACCCTGTCACCATTAGTCCTACCTTGAAACCTCCTTTGGGTACCCATAACTCCATCACCACAAGGTCACCTTTGGGTGTGTGCACCTAATGTATACCATCCCCTGACAGACGCCATTGTGATGACATAACTAATGACATGACACGTCATTGACTTCACCTATCAGGTTTGAATGTGATGTTTATGTTGGTGTTTAAGGTTCCTGTGTTTTATTCGGCACTCGATACAGACCCCAGACCGGATGAGAACTTGGGGGAATGCTCCTCATACTTGGCATTGTGCTGTGAATGCCAGTCGTCCAGTCCCAGATTCCAGCTGACATCCTGTCTCCACGCTTGGTCAGAACATGGCGTCCCTGGCGTGTAAGCAAACAATTCCAGTTTCTGTAACGTCCTCATGAGAAACATCAAAATGTCTCCAGAAGGTCAAGAAAATATTTTCTGCCAAAAAATCACAGAGTGCACAATGAATGCTCTGTATCCAGGGTTTTCTGGGCAGAGACCGATAAAACAAATAGAAATACATTTTCATCACTTTTAGTTTCCATTCTCATTAAAGCTCATTGCAAAACAGCTGATTGGACCCATTGGCTTAACCCTTGCATGGGGGGAAGTTGCCAAAATGAACTTTTCTCTGCATCTTGATGTCAACATGAAGGAGGGAAAGGTCAACCTGCCGTGGTTTCCAGTTCTCAACATCCCATACGTATATTTTTGGATGGGTGTGATTTACCACTAAGGTCATGTGTGGGTATTGCATCCAGTCATGTGGCTCGAATTCTTGGGTAACCTCAGTTACTCACATCTACTCAGCGAATAACTGGTGAAGGAAGTGAAAGGGGCCTCTTCCACCAACACATAATAGATTTTGTATGTAGTACTCATCCAAAATCCACTCTTTCCAATAACACCAAATTGGTGGTTTCCATTTTAGGGTCTTTTTTTGCAATTGGAAACATTGATGGCACATTGATAGGATACAGCATCAATGTCAGAGAGGTGCAGGTCCCACATCCATAACCCTGCACCTATCTCCAGAACAGGCCCCCGAAACTCACTATTCTGAATGGAACCGAATGCAACCCCTCATCTTTACCTGGAACTCCCATTGAAATGAATGGAGAGTAACCGTGCAAAAGCAGCCACTTCTCCGTTATGACCAGAGGGATAAGACACTGCTATGACTAATGGGAAAGGCTCGGGCATACTGGAGGGATAAGAGATTGTTATGACTACTGGGAAGGGCTAGGGCATACTGGAGGGATAACAGACTGCTATGACTACTGGGAAGGGCTGGAGCATACTGGAGGGATGAGACACTGCTATGAGTACCGGGAAAGGGCTGGGGCATACTGGAGGGATAAGAGACTGCTATGATACTGGAAAGGCTGGGCATACTGGAGGGATAGACACTGCAGATAATGGGAAAGGGCTGGGGTGTACTAGAGGGATAAGAGACTGCTATGACTACTGGGAAAGGGCTGGGGCATACTGGAGGGATAAGAGACTGCTATGATACTGGAAAGGCTGTCTACTGGAGGGAAAAGTGCATGACTATGGGAGGGCTGGCATACTGGGGGGATAAAGACACTGCTATTGCTAATGGGAAAAGGCTGGATCATACTGGAGGGATAAGAGACTGCAATGACTAATGGGAAAGGCTCGGGCATACTGGAGGGAAAAGAGACACTGCTATGACTACTGGGAATGGCTGGGGCATACTGGAAGGATGAGGCTGCTGTGATTACTGGGAAAGGACTGGGATGTACTGGAGGGATAAGAGACACTTCCATGACTATTGGGAAAGGGCTGGAGCACACTGAAAGGATGAGACTGCTATGACTACTGGGAAAGGGCTGGGGCATACTGGAGGGATAAGAGACACTGCTATGACTACTGGGAAAGGGCTGGGGCATACTGGAGGGATAAGAGACACTGCTATTGCTAATGGGAAAGGCTGATCAACTGAAAGGGATAAGAGACTGCTATGACTACTGGGAAAGGGCTGGGGCATACTGGAGGGATAAAAGACACTGCTATTGCTAATGGGAAAGGGCTGGGGCATACTGGAGGGATAAGAGACACAGATATGACTACTGGGAAAGCTCTGGGGCATACTGGAGGGATAAAAGACACTGCTATTGCTAATGGGAAAAGGCTAGATCATACTGGAGGGATAAGAGACACTGATATGACTACTGGTAAAGGTCTGGGGCATACTGGAGGGATAATAGACACTGCTATTGCTAATGGGAAAAGGCTAGATCATACTGGAGGGATAAGAGACACTGATATGACTACTGGGAAAGGGCTGGAGCATACTGGAGGGATAATAGACTGCTATGACTATTAGGAAGGGCAAGGACATACTTGAGGGGTAAAAACACTGGTATGACTATTGGGAAAAGGCTGGGGCATACTGGAGGAATAAGAGACTGCTGCATCTCTTGACCCTCCAGTATGAGCAGTACTGGCCATAATTTCCCTGTAGTCATAGCAGTGTCTCTGAGTGTTAATACTGGTAATACATTTCCATGAAGAATAACAGAGGAACAGCACAACACAGAGTTATAAGAGAAGATGCTCCAGAATTGTTATCTCCAAGTATTTGCTAAAGCAGACATGCCATGAGATGTCACAGGTCTTCTATAAAGCAGGGTATCCTTTGCTTTTTGCAGTGGTCAGCAGGGGGCGCCAAGACTGATCTAGGGGGCTGCAGCCGTGTTCCTTTACATAGGTATGCTGATACTTGCAGTCCCACAATGCCCCACTCCATACTGTACACAGAGACTGAGCTGGATTTCGGGTGATCTCATTGTGTGTTATTCCAAGGCATGAAGTCATAGAGAACGGCAGCGTGGGCCGCACTGGAAGCAGATGAAAGTGAATGAAATCTGATGGACTGTTCATGGGCAACGCGTCGTCCTTGTATATTAAGAATGAGCGGCCTCCGAACTGGAGAGAAATAGGCCTGATGTGAAACAGACACTGATATCAACATGGAAACCATAAGCCACGGGCAGGGACTGATTAGCCGTCTTACTGTAAGTCCCATCAGCCGGCTCCGGTTACAACCTACAGCTGACGGAGGAATCTGTTTTTCTTCACTACTCTTCATTCCTGTGTATAATTGCTTCAATATGGAGCTGTCTTGTCTTAGATTTATTTGGGTCTTGTTATCCCTATCTCCTGTGTATATGGGCACGTTATTGTCTCGAAATCCGTCCGGGATATAAAAAAAAAATTCCTTAAATTTGGCCAAAGTTTAGCATATTTATCATCCAGTCCTTACACAGTTCAAGTGAACCACATTTGGGTCCTCACAGAACCCTATGGTGGATTTAGAGGAGTTTTATTACTACAATGATTAGCTTTTAACATGTAGGGAAAGGTAAATGTAGACTTTTACCAAATACATTGCTGTGTTGATTTTGCTTTGTTCAGGAGCTAAAGAAGATTTTATCTTATCTTTATCTTATCTACTTATAATGTACGCAAGTTTCATTGCTCCAAGCTGCTGTCATTCAGTCAGTCTGACCATGGTGAGACACTCTCTGTTGAGTCTTATCTCTAGCACAGGAGCTTGTTTACCTAAGTTAATGACAAGTTTTAAGCCTTAGAGTTCTGTAGTCTTGTATACTGCTATTTAAAAACCTACAGCACTCCTGTCACTCTAATAGAGTCAACTAGGAATAGCAGAACTGATATGCCAATCACTGCTATAGAACCACCCACAGCCTGACCAGTAAGTGTGAGCCAGAAGTTGGCTGTGGTTCTGTGAAACCCCATATAAGTCGGACTACCTGAACCTTGGAGGGTCCGGGTCTTTGAGACATCATATATGGAAACTATTTGTCAAACAAACACAGCTGGTCTAGTCTAAGTTGTGAAATGTAAAGTCCTGTAATATTCAGATCTCCTTATTTCATTGACTTAAAATTTTCACAATCTCTGCTTGCTGTCAGTAAACAGAGGCAGTCTTTTTCACATATGCTGAAAACGGTGATTGCCATTTTTTTTTCCTATGAGCAGCGGATAGTTTTTATTTGATCTTGACCTGCTTATCTACAACAAAATAGAGTACCATATTGACATGCAGATTTTGTTCTTGTATAGGTTTTTCACCTTTTTCCACCAGTAGTTCATATGATGCCTTGTGGACGGTTCCAAAGATATTTTTACAGGTTGGCCACCACAACTAGAACTGTAGAATTAAATGCAAACACTTTTAGACAAAGTCTTAAGACAGAACAATCTCTCAAAACAAGCACTATAATCCACATCTGGTTACCCAACTCAGCAAGCTTTATAGAGGAGCCATAAATAATCCAGTCCTCTCCAGCGAGTTGACAAAGTCTAAAGACAGAACATTCTCTCAAAACAAGCACTATAGGGGCATGTCCCCACGGCACGGGTTTTCGGCCGGTTTTACAGACCGTCTGAAAAACCGTCCGAAAATGAGTACAATGGGGCTCTATGGAAAACCCGTGCAGCAGTCCCCACTGCACGAGTTTTCCTCCCGGCGGTTTTTCCGCGCGCGGGCCTCACGAAAAAGGTCCAACATGCACATTCTTCCGTCCGGTTTTCAGACGAATATGTGCATGGCAATGTGAAGGGGGAGGGTTCATCACGTAGAAAAGCCGTCCCCCCGCGGCCGTGGGCATGGCCGCAAAACAGGACAAATACCGGTCGGATAAACCGACCAGTATATGTCCCTTGCTGTGGGGACGCACCCTAATCCACACCAGGTTACCTGACCCAGCAAGCTTTATGAAGGAGCTAGCTGCATCCAATCCTCTCTAATAGGGTAAAATGTGTGTTTCTGTCTTGGATCTGCTTCTTTACAACAAAAATATTCTTTTTCATCATGGTGTACTGTATTAATTTGCAGGTTTGTTTTTATTCAGAACAGAATGTAGCTGGAACCTTCATGTCTTGAAAGTATGGAGGCTTCATAAGGCACCAAGAAAGGTAAGAATGCTATAGTGTAGATCCCCATCTGAACTGAGGTCACCTTGTCTTTGGCAGATGGGTCTTCATTTTGATAAAAAATGTGTTCCAAGAACCTCAAATTTTCATGTATCTAAAAAGTAGTAGAAATGAATTTTGAAATAGCATATACATATTCATTGTTTTACTGTCTTTTAGCATTTGTAGAGAGGTGTTGATATAATTTTGTGTTTGCTTTGTTTGTGGCGTCAGCGTGCACATACACCATTTGCTTTAACATTGATTTGGATGTGCTCATCAATATTTTTTTTCTTACATGGGTTAGACACCTTGTTGTTCCACCAATGGCTCATACGATGCCTCTTAAATCAATCTGGAGATTTCTTCAGAGGTTGACCACCACAACTAGAACTCTAGAACTGAATGCACTTACATTAATTGACAAAGTCTAAAAACAGTACAATCTTCCAAAACAAGCACTATAATCCACACCAGTTTACGTGATCCAACAAGCAATTATTCAATCCTTGCAATAAATTGAAAGGTGTGTTACTGTCGTTGATCTGTTTCTCTACAGCAACATTTTCTTTTTTATCATGGCGTACTGTATTAACATGCAGGTTTGTTTTTCTTACATGGGGTTGACACCTTGTTGTTCCACCAATGGTTCATATGATGCCTTTTGGATAATACAGGTATGTTTTCATAGGTTGACTGCCACAACTAGAACTAAAGCATAATGCAAACAGTTAGCAGATTACTAGACCAAGTGTCAGGAAGAGAACCCAGAAGTGCAGAGGAGGGGATCACCGGGAGAAACGGAGAAGCGTATGCAGCCAATGTATGTGTGTATGTTACCACTGAAAAAGCTTACAGCAAAATGTGCATTGGCACGCTGACTCTGGTCGGTATTATACCCTTTCCTCTTCTGGCTGTAATTTAAATATCCTACATATTGATTAAAATTTTATAGGATAGATCTATTTATCGTTTACTGTATTTATAAATGAAATTTTGTGGTCTCATTATATTTTTTTTAAATAATAATAAGCTCTGATATGTAAGTCATAGTCCCTGTAGATGGCACTGACTATATGACACGGATTGCAGTGTTAGACCAGGGTGCCTGGGGCTCATCAGTCAAATTGATTTTTGAACTTACCAATGGAGTTGATTCTTGGACCCCACAAGTAGAATTGATTTCTGGGGTCTAAAATTTGTATTGATTCTTGGGGCCCACCAGTGAAGTTGATTATTGGGGACCACAAGTGGAGTTGACTCTTGTGGCCCACAAATGGAGTTGATTCTTGGGGCCCACCAATGGAGTTGATTCTTGGGGCCCACCAATGGAGTTGATTCTTGGGGCCCACCAATGGAGTTGATTCTTGGGGCCCACAAGAGGAGTTGATTTTTAGGGCCCACTAGTGAAGCTGATTTTTGAGAGAGATAATCTTTTCAAAATAGACATATGGGTGCTGCCAGCATTGCTGCAGAGTTCACAGGGTGAGAGGTCAGCCTGTCAGAGCTCAGACCATAAGCCGTACACTTTATCAAATTGGTCTGCATGGTTGTCGTCCCATAAGGAGTTTTTTCTAAAGATGATGCACAAGAAAGCCCGCAGTTTGCTGAAGACAAGCAGACTAAGGACATGTATTACTAGGACCATGTCCCGTGTTGTGATGAGAACAAGATAAACTTATTTGGTTCAGATGTTGTCAAGCATGTGTGGCGGCAACCAGGTAAGGAGTACAAAGACCAGTGTGTCTGCCTACAGTCAAGCTTGGTGGTGGGAGTGTCATGGTTTGGGGCTGTATGAGTGCTGACGGTTGTGGGGAGCTACAGTTCATTTAGGGAACCATGAATGCCAACATATACTGTGACATACTGAAGCAGAACATGATCCCCTCCCTTCTGAGCTGCAGGGCAGTATCCAACATGATAATGACCCCAAACACCTGCAAGATGACCACTGCCTTCCTAAAGACAATGAGGGTAAAGGTGCTGGACTGGCCAAGCATGTCTCCAGACCTAAACCCTATGGAGCATCTGTGGGGCCTCCTCAAACAGAAGTGGAGGAGCAAAAAGGTCTCTAACCTCCACCAGCTCCATGATGTCGTAAATGGAGGAGGGAAGAGGATTCCAGTGGCTGCAACCTGTGAAGCTCTAGTGACCTCCATGCCCAAGAGAGTTAAGGCAGAGCTGGGAAATAATGGAGGCCACACAAAATACTGACACTTTGGGCACAATTTGTCCATAGTCACTTAGGGGTGTACTCACTTTTGTTGTCACTTAGGGGTGTACTCACTTTTGTTGTCACTTATTAGTATCCTCACTTCTGTTGTCACTTAGGGGTGTACTCACTTTTGTTGTCACTTAGGGGTGTATTCACTTTGTTGTCACTTAGGGGGTGTACTTACTTTTTGTTGTCCTTAGGGGGTACTCACTTTTGTTGTCACTTAGGAGTTCCCTCACTTTTGTTTTCACTTAGGAGTAACCTCATTTTTTTGTCACTTAGGGGGTGTATTCACTTTTGTTTGTCATTAGGGTGTCCTCACTTTTGTTGTCCAATTTGGGGTGTCCCCCCACTTTTGTTTGTCACTTAGGGGGTACTCACTTTTGTTGTCACTTTGGGGTCCTCATTTTGTTGTCACTTACGGTGTACTCACTTTTGTTGCCAGCGTTTTAGACATTTATGGGTGTGTTGAGTTATTTTGAGGGCACACCAAAATTTCCCGTTATACAAGCTTACACGACTACTTTACATTGTATCCCGTGTCAGATCCTCATGTTGTCCCATGAAAAAAAGGGCATACAAAATTTTAAACCCAAAAAGGAGGGGTGCACTACTTTTGTGAGATATGTATCCTGGTGTTGTTCGGGACCTGGACACAGAACAAGGGGATGAGACCTTTTTGTGTGAACTACTTCAAAAGGGTTTTCCCCCCGGGGGGCCCGCTGGGACGTTCAGGCATATAGAGCGATCTCTGTGAAGCTCACACCTTCCTAAGCAGCCGCAATAAACACAGATCAGATCCTTTTACACCTCGGCCAGAGGTTCATAAGCTCTCAGCGTCCGCCACAGCCTGCGGCCATCATTGATCTGTCAAATGCTGACGTATTACAACCTCTGAATTACTCTATAGTGTCTCCAGTCTCAAGTCTGAAAACTACAGCAAGGAGAGGCTTCGAGCTGTTAATGTAATAATTTATGATGTACAGTGTGGTCCAAAAGCAGCAATACTAAATAGGAGATGGCAAACACTGCAAGCAATAATTCTTAATTCTATTACTAAGACTGATCTTTAAAAGCTTATATGAGCTTTATATGATAATTCCAGTCACCACTGATCTAAACATATATAATATAATGTACAAGAATATAACTACTATAATACTGCTCCCTATGTACAAGAATATAACTACTACTGCCCCCTATGTAAAAAAAAAAACTACTATAAAACGCCCTATGTACAAGAATAAGCTACTTAATACTTTTCCCTATGTAGTTATATTCTTTACATGGGAACATATTTATAGTTATATTCTTGTACATAATACGCTCCCTATGTACAAGAATATTACTACTTAAACTGCCCCCTATTTAAAAAATATAACTTTATAATACCCTCCCTATGAAACAAAAAAACTAATTTTAAAACTGCCCCTATTCAAAATAAAACTATATAAAAAGCCCCCATGTACAAGAATTAACTATTAATAAAAGCCCCCCATGTACACAGAATATAAATAATTTTAAAAAAACCCCCAATTACAAAATATAACAACTATAATACTTCCCCCTATGTACATAATATAACTACTTAATACGCCCCCTATGTTCAAAATATAAATACTATAAATGTCCATGTACAAGAATAAACTACTATAATACTGCCCCCTAGTAAAAGAATATAACTACTATAAAAACTGCTCCCCTGTAAAAAAGAATATCTACTATAATACTGTTTTTCCCCATTTTCAAGAATATAACTCTATAAAACGCTCCCTTTTTCAAGATATTACACTATAATCGCCCCCCTATGTAAAGAATATTAACTACTAAATATCCCCCCATATGTAAAAAAATAAACTATATAATACTGCCCCCCCATTTCAAGCTTAACTTCTATTACTGCCTCCCATGTACAAGAATATAACTCTATAAAATACTGCCCCTTGTACAAAATAAAACAATAAAACGCCCCCTTGTACAAAGATAAACTACTAAAACGCCTCCTTGTTTAAAAAAAAAACTACAAATAATGCCCCCTATGTAAAGAATATAAAAAAAAATACTGCCTCCTTGTACAAGAAATAATATATAATATGCCACCTATGTAAAAAGAATATAACACTAAAATTTCTGCCCCCCTATTACAAAATAAACACAAAAAAATTTTTCCCTATTTCAAGAATAAACTACTAAATACTTCCCCCCCATTACATGAATATAACTACTAAATACTGCCCCTATGACCCAAATTAACACCCATAATTAAAAGCCCCTATGACAAAAAAATAACTACTTTTAATACGCCCCCTGTTCAAGAAAAACTACTATACTAATGCCCCTATGTACAAGAAATAACTATATAATACTGCCCTATGTAACGAATATAACTACTATAAATACTCCCCCTATGTACAAGACTAAACTACTTTTAATACGCCCCCAAGTCAAGAAATAAACATAATCTGCCCCCCATGTACAAATAAAAAAAATACTATAAAACGCTCCCCCATTACAAGAAATAATAAACTAAAATACCTCCAAAGTACAAGAATAAGCTATAAATACTGTTTTTCCCCATGTAAAGAATAAACTACTATAATACCTCTCCCTATGTACAAAATATTACTACTAAATATCCCTCTATGAAAAAGAAAAAACTACTATAATACTCCTCCATATGTACAAGATATAACAAATATAATACTGCCCCAAAAGTACAAAAACTAAACTACTATAATACTGCCTCCTATGTACAAGAATATAACTACTTAAATACTCCCCCCCATTAACAAGAAAAATAACTACTATAATACTCCCCCTTTACAAGAAATAAAAATATAAATCTGCCTCCTATTAACAAGAATATAACTATATAATACTGCCCCCAATGTACAAGAATTTAACTATATAAAACTGCCCCCTATGTACAAAGAATAAACTACATAATATTTTTTCCTATTCAAGGGGGAATTTAAATACAAATACTTTTCCCCCCGGGACCTGAATATAACTACTAAAAAAACTGCCCCTAGACAGGGGATATAACTACTATAAAAATGCCCCCCGTACAAGAAAATAAACTTAATACCCCCCGTGTACAAAATTAAAATACATAATTCTGCCCCTATGTACAAGAAAATAACACTTTAAAAAACTGCTCCTATGGGCAGAATTTAACTTATAATCTTCCCCCTATGACAGGAATATAACACTATAATACGCCCCTATGTACAAGGATATAACTAATAAATACTCCCCCATGACAAGAATATAACTACTATAAAACGCCCCCTTGTACAAGAATATAACTACTATAATACTGCCCCTATTACAAGAATAAACTATTAATACGCTCCTATGTACAAAAAAATATAACACATAATACGCCCCTAGTACAAGAAAAACTACTTAATCTGCCCTATGTACAAGAATATAAACTATAAAATTACTCTCCTATGACAAGAATTAATCTATAAAAACCCGCTATGTACAAGAATAAAAATACTTTAAAACGCCCCATGTAAAAGAATAAAACTCTTAATACTGCTCCTATTACAAGAAAATAACTACTATAATATTATCCTAAATTCAAAGAATATAACTACTATAATACTTCCCCCATGTAAGAATATAATACTATAATTTCTGCCCCCCAGACAAGAATATAAAATATAAACGGCCCCCTATGTTTAAAAAGAATAAAACACTATAATTTGTCCCATGAAAAAAGAATAAAAACTACTATAATATCCCCCCCCTATTACAAAATATAACTACTATAAACGCCCCCTATGTACAAAAAAAAAACTACATAATAAGCCCCCTATTTACAAGAATATAAACTATAATACGCTCCCCATGTACAAAAGAAATAAAAAACTAAAATACGGCCCCCAGTACAAGAAAAATACTTAATACTGTCCCCCCCATGTAAAAAAATATAACTACTATAAACTGCCTCCTATGTAACAAGAATAAACTACATAATACTGCGCTCCTAGTAACAAGAAATTAACAAATATAAAATGCCCCCCAGACAAAATAATTTCTATAATACTGCCCCCCAGTACAAGAATATAACCCACTATAATACCCCCCTATGTCAAGAGAAAATAACTCTATAATATTACCCCTTTTACAAGAAAATTTAAATACTATAAAAACTTCCCCCCCTAAAGTGAATAAACTACTATAAAACTGCCCCTAAAATAAAAGGATAAAAATCATAATACGCCCAAGTACAAGAATATAAAATACCTAAATACTGCCCCCCCCGGTTTTAAAAAAATAACTACTTTTAAAACTGCCCCAGTACAGAAAAATAACTACTAAATACGCTCCTATGTACAAGAATAAACCTTTTAATCTGCCCCATGAAACAAAGAAAATAACCTATAAAACTGCCCTATGTAAAAAATATAACACTATAATACTGCTCCAGTACAAGAATATAACCCACTATAAACTGCCCCCTAAAAAACAGAAAATTAAAAATACTTAATACTTCCCCTTTTTACAAGAAAAACTACTATAATACTGCTCCATGTAAAGAAATAACTACTATAAATATTTTCTCCCTTGTACAAGAATATAACCTATAATCTTCCCCCAAAGTCAAGAATATAAGTACTAAATAGCCCCCCTGTACAAGAATATAACTTTTAAATCCGGGGGCCCCCATGACAAGGGGAATATAATACTAAATTCTGCTTATGTACAAAAATATAATCTATAATACGCTCCTATGTACAAAATTAACACTATAATATGCCCCCTATGTACAAAAAAAAATTACTATAAAAACGCCCTATTTACAAGAATAAAAATACTATAATAGCTCCTATGTACAAGAAATCTACTATAATCGCCCCCTATTACAAGAATATAACTATAAATTCTGTCCCCTATGTCAAAAAATATACCCAAAAAATCTGCTGCTCCATGTACAAGAATTAACTATATAATACTGCCCCCCCATTACAAAATTAACTATTAATACTGCCCTCTAAAATTTCAAAAAAAAAAAAATTCTATTAATACTGCCCCCTTGTACAAAAAAAAATTTTTAAAAAAAACTAAATACTGCCCCCTTGTACAAAAAAAGAATAAACTACTAAAAAAACTTGCCCTATGTACAAGAAAAAAAAACACTAAATACTGCCCCCCTATTTACAAGAAATAAAATATTATAATAAATGCGCCCTAAGAAAGAATTAAACTACTATAATACTGCTGCCCCTATCCACAAAAAAATATAATACTATAAACTGCCCCTATGTCAAGAATTAACTACTATAATACCCCCCCATGTACAAAATATAACACTATAATACGCCCCTCATGACAAAATATAATACTATAAACTGCCCTCTATGTACAAGAATTTAATACATAATACGCCCCCTTTCAAGAATATAACTACTTTAAAAAACGCCCCCCATGTACAAGAATATAACTACATAATCGTCCATGACAAGAAAATAACTACTTAAACTGTCCCCTAGTACAAGAAATATAAACATTTTTAAAAAATGCTGCTCCCCAGTACAAAAAAAATAACTACATAATACTGTGCCCTATGTCCCAAAAATATAACTACTATAATACTGCCCTCTATGTACAAGAATATAAACTAAAACTGCCCCCATGAATTTAAAATAACTATATAAAAAAATGGGCCCCCTTTGTACAAGAAAAAAATACTATAAATCGCCCCTTGTACAAAATAAACTATAAAATACTGCTCCCATGTAAAAGAATTAAACTAAAAAAAACGTCCCCAAAATACAAGATTAACTATTTAAAAAAACTGGCTCCTATGTACAAGAATATAATTTCATAAACTGCTGCTCCTATGTACAAGAATAAAACTCTTAATACTCCCTCTATGTACAAGAATATAAAATTATAATACTGCCCCCCATGAAAAATAAACTACTATAAATACTGCCACTATGTACAAGAATAATAACTACTATAATATCCCTCTATGTACAGAAAAATAAAACATAATATGCCCCCCATGTAAAGAATTAACTACTATAATCGCCCCCAAAGTACAAAAATAACTATATAAACTCTCCTAGTACAAGAATATAACTACTATAATACTTCCCCATTACAAAGAATAAACTACTAAATACTGCTCCATGTACAATAAAATAACTAATAATACTGCCCCCCTGTACAAAAAATAAAACTCAAAATACTGTCCCCATGTACAAAAAATATAACTCTATAATACTGCTGCTCCCATGTACAAGGAAAATAAAAACTATAATACTGCGCCCTATGTAACAAAATAAAACTACTATAAAACTCCCCCCAAAGTCAAGATTAAAATCTAAATACGGGGCCCCCTTGTACAAGAATATTACTACTTTAATACTGCCCCCTAGGTACAAGAATATAACTACTATAAAATGCTCCAAAGTACAAGAATATAACTACTATAATCTTCCCCTATGTACAGGGAATAAACCATTATAAAAAACTGTCCCCCTTTTACAAGAAAAAACTACTATAATACTGCTGCCCCCATGCAGAAAAAACTACAATTACTGCCCCTATTAAAAAAGAATATAACAAAAAATACTGCCCCCCCATGACAAGAATATAATCTAAAACGCCCCTATTTAAAAATATAATCTAAAAAACTCCCTAGTACAAGAATAAAATACATAATACTGCCCCCCATATACAGAATAAAACTACTTTAAATACTCCCCCAAAACAAGAATATAACTAATATAAAACTGCTCCCATGTACAAGAATATAACTCTATAAAACTGCTCCATGTAAAGAATATAAAATACTAAAAAACTGCCCCCCCAAGTACAAAGAATATACTACAAAAAACTTTCCATTAAAGAATTAAAAAACTATAATACTGCCCCCTAAAGTACAAAAATAACTACTATAATACTGGGTCCTATTACAAAAAATAACACTATAAAAGCCCCCTTGACAAAAGAATATAACTACTATTTTAAACACTACCATGTCTGGTATAGGAGCATACAGTCTTGTAATGTAGAAGATACGGTACAATATTCTGATGGGTCTTTATTGGTGTCATGGAGTTTTAAATTATTTCCCCCCCGGGAACCCGAATAATTACAGTATATCAGTTAAAGATTAATTAAACTAATTTCCTACTCATTTATGCAAAGTAGCTTGATGATGAAACTAAGCTGTAGGATACATTCCCTCATATACCAGAGAAGGCTCAGTTACTGCAGTAGCCAATACAATATTTAATTGGTTTTTCAAACACCTGGCTTCTGTTTGCTTTCACCTCTTAACCATCCCCCGGGTTTTTTAAACCCCCGGGCACTTTGACAATGAAAGGCGCCCAGCAGCTGCTTGTTCATACCTAAAAGGAAATTTTCGCAGGCTTTGTGGGGGATTGACCCTTTTCTCATTCTACTTTGGGAAAACCCTTGTTCTTAAAAAGCCAGGACCAGTACTGAGACCCGTGTTTTCGGGCCACCTGGTGCAAAGGTGACCTGATATTTAGGCTCCAAAAAAGAAAATAATAAAACAAACGCCCCATAGGGCAAGAAGGAAATGCCTGGTTCTTGTGACATCAGGTGTTGCCCAGTCCACTTTCTCCCTTCTCCAATATTAAACAATGTATGTATCAGAAAAGATCTGGGCCATTCTGTAGGTGCTGTTCCAAAGATGCACAGGTGATAGTCCCTAAGTCCTAAGGACTTACTAGTAAATTGGACCAATGTCTTATTCCACCAGTGAAGATGATTCTCGGGGCCCACCAGTGGAGTTGATTCTTAGGGCCACCAGTGGAGTTGATTCTTGGGGCCCACCAGTGGAGTTGATTTTTGGCACCCACCAGTGAAGTCGATTCTTGGGGCCCACCAGTGGAGTTGATTCTTGCGGCCCACCAGTGGAGTTGATTTCTGGGGCACCAGTGGAGTTGATTCTGGGGCCCACCAGTGGAGTTGGTTCTTGGGTCCCACCAGTGGAGTTGGTTCTTGGGTCCCACCAGTGGAGTTGGTTCTTGGGTCCCACCAGTGGAGTTGGTTCTTGGGGCCCACCAGTGGAGTTGGTTCTTGGGTCCCACCTGTGGAGTTGATTCTTAGGGCCACCAGTGGAGTTGTTTCTTGGGGCCCACCAGTGGAGTTGATTTTTGGCACCCACCAGTGAAGTCGATTCTTGGGGCCCACCAGTGGATTTGGGATTCTTGCGGCCACCAGTGGAGTTGATTTCTGGCACCAAGTGTTGAGTTCTGGGGCCCACAAGTGGAGTTGGTTCTTGGGTCCCACCAGTGGAGTTTTGTTCTTGGGTCCCACCAGGGGAGGTTGGTTTTTGGGGTTCCCACCATGGAGTTGGTTCTTGGGGCCCACCAGTGGAGTTGGTTAATGGGGCCAACCAGTGGAGATGATTCTGGGCCCACCAGTGGAGTTGGGTTCTTGGGGCGCACCAGTGGATTTTTGGTTTTTGGGGCCCCACCAGTGGAGATGATTCTTGGGACCCACCGGTGGAGTTGATTCTTGGGGCACACCAGTGGAGTTGGTTCTTGTGGCCCACCAGTGGAGATGATTCTTGGCACCCACCAGTGAAGTCGATTCTTGGGGCCCACAAGTGGAGTTGATTCTGGGGCCCACCAGTGGTTTTTTTTCTGGGGCCCACCAGTGGAGTTGTTTTCTGGGGTCCACCAGTTGAGTGGATTCTTGGCACCCACCAGTGAAGTCGATTCTTGGGGCCCACCAGTGGAGTTGATTCTTGTGCCCCACCAGTGGAGTTGATTCCTGGGAAACCAGTGGAGTTGATTCCTGGGGCACCAGTGGAGTTAATTCTAGGGCCCACCAGTGGAGTTGATGACTGGGGCCCACCTTTAGAGATGATTCTTGGGGCCCACCAGTGGAGATGATTCTTGGGGACCACCAGTGGAGTTGATTCCTGGGGCACATCAGTGGAGTTGATTCTTGGGGCCCCCTGTGGACCAGTCTGAGACATATTTTATTCGATTAGGGCATATTTTGGCATTAGATGGGTGGAGTTCCTTAGATTAGGACTTCATGTTGCCCACAGAAGATGGTCACTGTAAAAACCCTTTGACTATAAATCTCACCATGTCCTTCTCTTCCTCTTGTTCATTGGGCAAATAATGTAAGCTCGCAGTAGTGGGGCCCACCTTTTACCCATTTCATGATTAGTTAGTTGACACCCACTGGGTTGCTATGGATGTTTGATAAGCTTAAACCATAAACAGGGTATAAGGGATAACCGTCTCAAGGAACTGTGGGTATTCTCAATGGGAATCCCCCACTTTCTGTCCCTGGAGAAGTCTCTATTAGCAATGGCAATGATTATCAAGTGAGGCCTGGAATTATTCTAGATCACAACCGCATTTGATCCCAACCTCCTAAGACGTGACACATAATTGGTATTGATGCATCCGTAAAAGTCCGATCTATTCAAACATAAGATCATTTACCCCGTGCACTGAACACCGTAGAGGGGAAAAACAAACGCCATTTTCTTTTTTTTTCGATCATTTCTTGTCCCCAAAAAATTAGAATAGCAAGTGATGACAAAGTCCCGAAATGGTACCAATAAAAAAACTACACCTCAGCTCACACAAAAATGCGCCTCACTCACGTGGAAAAAACAGTAATTTTTTGATCTCAGAAAATGTTGAAGCAAAAGCAAATTGAAAAAAAATGGGAAAGGTTTTTATTTTTTATAAGTACTAAAACATAATGAAAACCCTACATATTCTGTATCACCAGAATTGTACCGATCTGCAGAATACAGATAACACATCATTAATACTGAACAGTAAGCTCAAGGAAAAAAAAAATCAGCAAAATGCAAACCCTTTTGTTTTTTTTTCCTTGTTTCGACTCCAATACAAAATTTGGGATTTTTACCATAACATTATTTGGAACCCAGTGGGAAACCCTAAAAAAACTCATCTTGTCCCGCAAAAAAAACAAGCCCTTAAAATATTAAAAAGATTTAAAAATAAAAAAGTTTATGCTCTTAAAACAGGAGGAAAAGCTGCATCATTAAAGGTTTTAAAGGGTAGAATTTGGGGATTTTTCCAGATCTGACCCAAACCCAAACCCCCATACTCTAACCTAAGGGCCCTTTACATTCTATAACCATGAGCTGCCCATTGGTGTTTTAGTCCCCTGACCCTTGGGCTACGTTTTTCCATCCCCCAAACCTTTCTTTGTTTCCCGGAAGACTTTCTGCGGCTTTGTAGGGTATTGACCCATGACTTCTTCTGCTTTTAAATTTTGACAGAAACCAGGTCTGGAGACTTTGCGTATCAGGTCCCCTGCTGCAGGTACCTGATAGTATAAGGCCTCAAAAAGAAACAAAAACAGAAACAACCCCCATAGGGTAAAAAGGGTTTTCTTTGGGGTTATTAAACATGACCAGTGCTGACCTCATCATGTCCCCCCAAAAAACAAGCCCTTTTAAAGTCTAATAGATTTAAAAAAAAAAAAGGTTATGGCTCTTTGGAAAACATGAGGAAAAATTGCCCCGCTCATTAAAGGGTTAAGGGAGAATTTTTGGGGATTGTCTTCCGACCACAACCGACCCCATAGCTACTAACCAAGGCTCATTTAC
>JAODAL010011772.1:0-98373 GCA_025379985.1 Phyllomedusa bahiana
CCTAGGTAGATCCCCCAAAAGGGCCCCCAGGGGAGAGGGACCCGGGTTGATAGAGGGGGGGGGGCTGGCCACCACCGAGCTTAGGAGGGCTGGTGCTGGGCCTGGTGATGGTGGGCCTGCACGTGCTCCAGCTGCGGGGGGAGGAGGGGGGGCTTTTGCAGGGCCCTGTACCTGAGTCCTCATGGCCGTCGCTGGTGAGGTTGGGCGGCGTGCTGGGAGGGGCGCGGGGTCCTCTGCGCTCTCAACCCCGGGCTGAGCTGTGTTGTCCCCTTCGGCGGTGATGCCTGCAGGCGGGGAGGGAGGATCGCGCTGCGGGGCGCGCGCTCAGTGAGGAGGCAGGCCGCGATGCTGGCGTGCAGGCCGGAGGCGCCGAACCAGGAGAGGCGGCACGGAGGTAAGGATCCAGCCCCAAACTGGCGCCGCGACCGGACCGGAGCCTTCCTCGGGATATTAGGCGGCGGCTGGGTCCTTCTTTTTCCCATCTAGGGCCTTTGGGATCGCTAGGGCTGCTGTTTAGGATAGCCGGCAGCAGGAGCTCAGCTAGGCTGCGGCCATTCGCTTCAACTTCCGGTCACGCCCCCGTGAGTACAATATTAATGGTATATGGGTGGTATAGGTTGTAAGGTTTTGGTATATGGAATGTAAATAGTATATGGATCTAAATGCCCCTGCAAAATAGTTAACCAACATATTGTCATGCTTTAAGTTATGTCCAAACTATAGGCATGACGATAGCATGATACTACTTATTTTCTACTTCTGCACCAGGTATGATTGGGTTTAGTGCCTTTATGAATATAATAAAAATATTCTTTTTTAGGTGGCAGGAAAATGTATCTAGGTGGTGTATAGAGTGGCCCTCAGACCAAGTGGTAGGCACTCTGTAACTTTTTATGAAATACACAGTGATTTCCCCCCTAGACAACAGCTGATCCTGTAAGATCTTCATAATCAGCCAGTCAACCTAGAAACCTGCTTTTCTATAAATAAGGTTTTCCAAATCCCAAAGGGAATGTGTCATCAAAAATGACTTATTGTTTAACTCACATTTTTATGTTCAACACATTTTTTAAGAATTTTGGGTTATATTTCTTTTTAATTTTCCAGATCACTTTCAATATTTTTTAATAATTTTTAAGTCCTGCAGTTTTCACTTTGGCCACTAGACCTAATAATTGTCTGACACTTCCTGTTCTGTAGAGAAAGATTCTCAATCGTCTGCTCATTATCAGCACAAAGAGGGTCAAACTGAAAGGAGACACCAGTGTGAATAGATAACACAGGATCCACCAGTCACAAGAGGAGATGTCACAGTTTACCCTTTCACCTCCCTGCACACTGATTTCTTCCCAGGTCACAGAGCATGACTAGAAAACTCTCCTATAGAAGTGAATGGGACTGAGTCAGTCTTAAGTCTCCTATGTGCATGAAGCTACTTTAAAGCATCTCTCTGACTGCTGTTAAAGCAGTGCAAACAAGGCCTAGTGGCCAAAGTGGAAACTGCAAGACTTAATAATTAATAAAAAATATTGAAAGTGATATGAAAAAAAAAAAAAAAAAAAAATTCCTAAAAAATGTGTTTAACATAAAAATGGCTATATTTACTATTTTGGCAAAGGCAAACTTAAACTCCATCAGTTCTCAATCTATAAAACATTAAAATGTAACTTTTATTATGTATAACACTTAACCTCTATACACACTATTTAAAAACCTGATTTCTAACCTCTCAATTTGTCTCTTTCTAATTGTGAAGGAATAACTCCTTTTCTATTATCAAGTCTGGTGGAACACCACATATTAGCAGGGAAACCCTATATATACAGTGATTTGCTAACTCCAAAAAGGAATCCAAAACATCTTACTTGGTCAGTCATCCCTAATCTGATGGGCATGAAACATATAAGGTTTCCTTGTGAGACCCTCTGCAGCGGGTAACACAGTAGAAAGAGGTAGAAAATCACAAATTAAAATGTCATGCCTTACCTCCCTAACATGTTTCACCAGCAAACTGGCTTCATCAGGGGATAGAAGTCACAATTAGATAGGGACAAATTGAGAGGTTAGAAATCAGGTTTTTAAATAGTGTGTATAGAGATTAAGTGTTATACATAATAAAAGTTACGTTTTAGTGCTTTATAGATTAAGAACTGAAAGAGTTTAAGTTTGCCTATGGCAAAATAGTAAATATAGTCATTAAAAGTCACTCTTTGTTCTCTTGCTAGATTCCCATTTTTTTTTAGACTATTTAACATAAAAATGGGACTTAAACAATGATGAATTTTTTGATGACACATTCCCTTTAAAGGTTTCTTCTTTGTGTAATGCACTTGACCACTCAACCACTTGGTTCACAAGTTACACTCACATCTCCTTATTTGGAACAGCAAAACATGCAGTTCTCAACTTGCTTTAATTAGTAGCTACAGTCAGTGTATCTCCCCACCCAAAAGTAAAATTTCCTATCTGATAAAACGGGCTTAATAATTGTTCATGAGTCAGATCCTGGCAGGGAGACATTCAGTTCCTGCCAAAATATTCTCTTATACACACCAAACATGAAATAGCTGATGGGCTCAATAAAAGAAGGTTACTTTGTTGCCGGGATTGCGAACAATTGAAAGTAGGGATTAAAGTGTCAGCCTAAAAATATATAAAGTTTATCAATGATATTCATAGTGTTGTTGGGTAACCATGCGTCCGAATGCTCAACTCCACCTGGTTTAGTCATTGTTTACTAGTTACTGGATCTCGGTAATACCACACCTTCTAACGGCTAGCATGGAAATCTGGCCACATGATCATCATTGATATGTGAAGGATGCAGAGCTTCCTTTCTGCTGTAAATTTTAAATTTATGTTCAATTTTATTCTCAAAAATGGGAACCGATGGAGCTTAGAAGTGAAGAATATTTTAGGAACGGTCTCCCCAACCAGTTGTCTAAGAATAGTCATGCTGACAAATAGCTGACTAGCTCCAGGTTAACTGCAGGTCCCACTCCTACTGAAGGGACTTTTTGTCTAGCCTTTGGATTGCCAGCTGCTGCATACTAGCCACTGGGTATATTGCCAATCATGTCCAACAGAGCAGAAGCCACTGTTGCTCCGCATATTTCTGCTCTGCTGTCCATCTCTATGACACCCATATGCACTCTTTGACATATGATCAGGGGTTGTCCTGACAAGACGACCTCTCTAAAGGTGTTTTCTGTAGCGGCACACAAAAGAGAAGGGTCCCCATAGCAAAAATTAAAATAGTCCTCCCATGGCGATGTCTTCACCTAGGACACAAGAGTCTGGTGTTCAGCGAGTGCAAAGGGAGAGGAGGAGAAACCCTTCCTACACCCTTATCCTCCATAGTCTGTTCTTGGCTTCGAGGAATATTGAGTAGGCGAGACAACAGACCAACGCCCAGCAAGTACTATAAATCTGTCTTTCTCTCATTAATTAAACCTGTACAGAGTATGTGCTTGGCGTTGGACTGTTGCCTCTACAACTCAGCTGCCCAGCATGGAGTTGCATCTCTCCATACTTGATGTCAGGTATGGAGAGATGGACAACACTGGTGGACAACCCTTCGAACTGCCAAAAATGTGGCCTCTCTGAAGAAGGGAAATCTGAACAGGTTTTCATATAGAAAATAGGATAGGACCAACCAGAGCTAGGCCCCCTCTCTCCTTCTGGTATCCCCCTACAATATACATGTATCTTGGTCTTCTACCATCATGTTAATTACCTTCGTTTTCATTACCTCACTATTTCCATTTTTCTCATCAAATGAAAACTTTTTAAAGGGAATCTATCATCAATTTTTTTCATAGTTTAAACTAGATACTGATGCATATTCTTTTTTTCTTAGCCGTTTTTATTTTCCGATTCCAATTTTTTTTTAGTTCTGTTGTCTGTGTAGAATTGTGGGGGCAGCTATTTTGACTGAGCTGCTTTTAACAGCATTTAGAGAGATGCTTTACAGCAGCTTCATGGACATAGGAGCCTGTGAACAGGAGCTGACCAAGTGACATCTATAGGAGAGTTTTCTAGGCAAGCTCAGAGACCTACGAAGTCAAGGTGACACGTTCCAATACACAAACACCAGTTTTTTGTCTATTTTGCGCCCAAAACACTTTTGCGCCCAAAAATGATCTGTAAATGCACATTATATGCCGGGCACGACACTGTGTACTACACCTAACAATGATATGCTGTGCGACATCATAACGCAATGCGCCCATTGAGGTGCATTACATACACTAGTAATGATATGCTATGTGCAGCGATTTGCGCAATGCGCCTAAATAGGCGCATCAAGTTTACTATGCAAGGTATACCTGACGCCAGATTTTTGAGAGGATCGACTTTCTGGTGCACTTTACACTGATTTAATGCGCCTAAAAACTGCCGCGGCGCCGCCAATTTTCAGACATGTTGCTTTCAGTGTGCAGGAAGGGGAGAGGGGGAGCTGTGACATCTCCTATTGTGACTGGTGGATCCTGTGTTATCTATACAGATTGGTGTCACCATTCAGTGTAATCCTGCCTGTGCTGATAATGAGGAAAGTGCTGAAAAGCTTTTTCTACAGAATAGGAAATGTCAGTTTATTATTAGGCCTAGTGGCCAAAGTGAAAGCTGCAGGATTTTTAAAAAATAATGATAGAACCAAAAATTCTTAAAAAATATTAACATAAAAACGTAAGTTAAACAATAAGTCATTCCCTAATGACACGTATAAATCTCAGGCGGGCACCATAAATAACATTGAAATTCCAAGAAAAGAGGGGTGCCAATCATATGTAGGAAGAATTACTACAATTTTATATAAACAGAGGATTTTGACCTTATATCACTGCAAAATTATAATCCCTGTTAAAACATAACTTTTACTAAATTATCTAAAATTATACATCCTAAACCCCTATATACTACCACTACATACCTAAATGATACAGCATACTATATACCATCCGTCAGTGGAGTAATCGCCCCGATAAAGGGCGGCTCCGCTTTAATGACAGATAATATCACTGTATACGTGTGTTACAATTCTTTAATCCCAGCTATCCCTATATCCCTAGGGATAGCTGGGATTAAAGAATTGTAACACACGTATACAGTGATATTATCTGTCATTAAAGCGGAGCCGCCCTTTATCGGGGCGATTACTCCACTGACGGATGGTATATAGTATGCTGTATCATTTAGGTATGTAGTGGTAGTATATAGGGGTTTAGGATGTATAATTTTAGATAACTTAGTAAAACATATGTAGGAAGGCAAATAATATCACATAGAAGAAATTAAAACACACCAAATGGCTGCGCACCCATATAAACTTTATTAGAAGCAAGGGACTACTAAAACCCAACACTTAGAAACACACAGAGATGTCTTATCAGTTTCAAATCCTGTTGGGAAATACATGAAACACCTGGTAAGGACACAATCCTATTACAAAGATCTAATTGGATATAGTATAGATGAAAAATAGCAAATGGGCAATAGGTCTCGGTGATGTAGTCTAACCCGTTACCTGCACAATCCTGCCATTCCTTGTCATTTGGGGTTACTTTGATTGCTATGTTATATACATTCTGTTATACAACTGTCCCAAGGGGTTTTTTTTTCGGTGGATGTAGTTTTGGTTTAATATTTATTTTGTTATATATTCTATTGCTCATTTTCTATTTTCCATCTATACTATATATTTTTGGAAACCTCATTTAAGAATAGTAGGCTCAGGTGGATGGACTTAGGTCTTTTGTGGAGCCTTACAAACTGTATTACAATAAAGAGGTTAACCAATGTTAAGAGAGATTGTTCCAAAAGGAGACTTTTGTGCC
This sequence comes from Phyllomedusa bahiana, assembly GCA_025379985.1. Lineage (NCBI taxonomy): Eukaryota > Metazoa > Chordata > Amphibia > Anura > Hylidae > Phyllomedusa > Phyllomedusa bahiana. The sequence goes on from JAODAL010011772.1 coordinate 5,838, forward strand.
ATCTCCTCAGACATTTTCTAAAAGGATATTAACTTGGGGTCTAAAAGCTAAAAATCCTATTCATCCTCTCAACAGACCAGGCCCTGTCTTCCCCATTGATGCGAGCTATACCCCTGGGGAAGCCGGCAATATGCCTGGGGTTTTCCTCTTCCCACTCGCCTGGGCTATATGTTTCTGGGTTTACTTTGGTATTGTGCTTTTGCTTTCCACTTTATGAGAATCCTTATCGTTTTTCTCCATTATACATCTCTGAACTTTGTACATTTGATTTCGTGTATATATTTCCTCATCTCTGATGGTTCATACTTGTGGTTTGTATTGCAGGATGTACTTTTTTTTCCATAATGTGTATTAGTGGTTCATGTTGCACTTTATGAATATATCTATTTTCCTGATATAAAATACAGTATTATAGGTTATTCTATACCATCAGGTTATTTTTTTTATATGCACATACCTGTCATGCATGTAATTGTTGGATTATTGTTTAACTGGATTTGTTTTTTTATTATATAAATGTATTTGGAGTCTCTGTCTTGTTTTATGCAGGTGTGGATTTCGCTTTCAAAGATACACTGGGGCAGGGGATTTGGTTGTAGAGATTTTAAAGGGGTTGTCTCGCTACAAAGATTAGCGTTCAACATGTAGGGAACACTAAATTAAGACATTTTCCAAATATATTGCGTTGTTCATTTTCTTTAGTTAAGGAGCTACAAATGATTTTATCACCTTCCTGGCTCTCTGGTTTCCCAAGTGACCGACCTGTGTACTTTCTTCTCCCCTGCTGTTTGTTCTATCTGATAGCAGGGAGTGACGTCACCACACAGGTCCTGGCCAGCACAGAACTGTTGGCAGTGAGAGCTTGTTTTTATCTGATCTTTCAGACAAAAGACAGTAATTATGCTGTTTACTTTAGATAAATCTCCTGCTAGCAGGTCCAGAGAAGCTTCTGAACTAATCAAGACTAATTAGCAGAAGTCTGTATACACGGAGCTCATATGCTAACTACAGACAGCTTGACCAGGAAGTGACAGAGCAAAGCAGCATTATTTCATTCATGCTATGAAACTCTGAGATGAGACAACCCCTATAATTGTGTTCTACTCCTTATATTTGTATCCTGTAAGACGGTATAATTTATCTCTCTCATTGAGTACATAGTTTTTTGTTCCATATGGCTTTTCTTAGCTATAGATATTGCTACTTTACACATGTCCTGCAGTACTCTGGTAATGGATGTCTTAGCAGTGCTGTTCTAATTTTCGTTGTGGTCTGACCATTAATGCACAATAAATTTTAATAAATAAACCTTGAAATATCATAGACGTAAACCTAAATAGAGAATCCATAGACCTAAATATTCTTTATATTTTCCCCGTTCTCCTAATGCTCTCCAAATATTCTACCTTTACCTATGTGAACGAGGAATCTCTGGATGAACAGTCCTAGGCTTTCCTTTCATAGAACTTTCATAGAACTAAATACAAATGAAAGTACATGATACAATTATTGGAAGGATGTTTATTTTTCTCAACCCCATGATTGGTAATTTGTTAAAATCTTTGGTGCAGTGAGGAATGACAACATATAATTATAACTATGTTTTTTGACCAACTGACCAAGCAAGTAACCTCTTCTGAAAAGAAATAGCACTTAAGTTGCTTCACAGACCCTGCTGGGTGTTTTAATCCAAAATGAACTATTATATAACATGTGGAAGCCAGTTCTACACGATTGCTTTGTCATGAAAAATGTAAATTATGCTGGTGGCCCTGGGGTAATAAATGGGTGGATCCTGCACAGGGTTCAAAATTTCTGTCTGCAGAAGGCGGCAGATTGTTGTTTCATGGACTTCACGTCTAAATTAAATTCACTTGTATTATAGATCCAGCCCTTTGACCTGTTGATAGTAATAGGTTATTATGTTGTTAATGACACTAATATGTCTATGTATATCACTTAATGGAGATACAATCACATTTTACTACATATTAGCAAGTAATATTTCAGATAACAATATGATGATTAAAGAGGTTTTGCCACGATGTAATGTTGACGTGGGATCCTCCAAAATGGGTATTTAATCACTTTTCTAAATATATGTGATTACAAAAAGGGAAGCCTCTGAGAGCTGCAGCATTGCTCAGCCCCCCTTAGTTTCCTGAAACTTTACATTAAACACGACCAGGACACTGACAGGAGCTGATCTGGCCGTGCTTGCGTGTTTGCACTTCTTATCTGATGACAGGGAACATGAAGGAGCTTGAAAGGGGCGGGGGAGAAAGTCCAGTGTATAAGGCTGTCTGCAATATAGAGAATGCACTAGTTGTAATGTAATTATTTGAGTAAACATTGCAGACGCTCCCTTCTTCCTCACTCTCTGCTCAGCCCCCTTCTCTCTCTCCCGTGACTCAGCATGCTTTGTTTATCTTTTTCTCCTGAGCAGATAAGAGGTAAGGAACTCACTTCCTGGCAAAACCCCTTTAGGGAAATATAACATCCTAGTCCTGTGCAGGGGTTGTCTCGCTACAAAAGTTAGCTTTCAACTTGTAGAGACAGGTAATTGAAGACTTTTTTCAAATCTATTGCTTTGTTTCTTTTGTTTTATTGAGATAAGAGAGATTTTATCTGCTCTGAGAACAGGGAGTGACATCACCACAGGTCGGATTGCTGGCAGCTTATCGCTAACAAAGGAGAGTAACTACTTGTTTACTTTGAGCTTTGAAGCTCTCTGTTATATAGAGCTCTAAGAGATCCTGCTTATGTCAGTTCAATTAGAAGAGCTGTGAATATGGAGCTGATATGGTAATAACTGCTTTAGAACCACTCACAGCATGAGCAGGAAGAGACAAGAAGCATGAATCTAAAGCTGCTTGTGGCTCTTAGCCAGCTCGGTGAAACAACCCCTTTAAGCATCATCAAGTCTACGTACTGGCTGCATTATGTTTTCTATGTGTTATATTGTTTTTTGCTGTTGCTATGCTGTTTGCTTAGGGACCATATACTGGTTATTATACCACTATGTCTACAAACGGTTTATATCCCGGTTTATCATTGGAATTAACATCTAGATCATTTGCAGTTTTCTTCTTGCATTACTGGTACGTGGTTGTTCATGCATAATGGTACTTTTCCATAGGTTAGAATTTGCAGATTTCCCTGGTGCTATGTAAAGCAGCAAATCACTGATCCACGGGGTGCCAGCAAGAAAGGAACCAGGCAAAAAAGCTCCAATCATGAATATAAATAGGAAAAAATAGCAGCACTCAAGGTAATAGAATTTCAGAAAAAACAAGGTGAATTTGGAAGGGATCAATAGCACGGTTTCGATTTTTGCAGATGACACCAAGCTATGCAGGGTAGTGCAATCATGGAAAGATGCTCATAGATTGCAAGCAGACCTGGAACACAGTGTTGGGCATCCACTGGCCAATGGGTTCAATTGGATAAAGTAAGGTTCGACTCTGGGTAGAAAAAAATCTACGGCATCTATGCCTAGGGGGAAAAACTTGGAGAACCTTTGAAAAAGATCTCCCGCGTTCTTGTAGATCATAGACCTCCTGAACAGCATGCATGTCATCAGCTGCTCTAGGCAAGTAAATATTGGCGTGTATAAGAGAGGCATGACTCGCGGACAAGGATGATTCTACGCTGTACAAGCATGGGCGACCTCACTTGAATATGCTGTTCAGTTCTGGCCCCAGTTTTAGAAGAGTGTAATGTGCCAGAGAGAGTGCAAACGAGCAACCAAACTTATGAGAAGGAGCTCTTAGTTATGAGGAAGTTAGTAAAATTGAACTTATTTAGTCTGAAAAGCGGCTTCGGGGGACATGAAAATTATTAAATAATAATGGTCCCACTAAAGTATGGGAAAAATTATTTCAAGTGAAGCCCCTCAAAGCCCAGGGGACTTTCCCTTCGATAGAGAAAAGGACCAATCCTCCAGGAGAAGAGTGTCTTCACTGAAAGAACTGTGTATCTGGGAATAGCCACCTGAGGAGGGTCACAGCAGGAACGTGAGAGCTCAAGAAGGCTTAGATACCACCGGGAAACTAAGAATATTATACAACATAACAATGTAAATCTGGATCCTGCTGGGGGCGGCTCTGGGGTCGAGAGGGGTCTCCACTGAGCATTGGTTCTTGCCTTTGGTTCAGGGCATTAACATGTGGGAGGCTGGCTTAAAGTCCTTGTCTCTCTCCCTACCATTTTCCCCACCATTTGATTTGATGGACACGTGTCTTCTTTCAACCGTACTAACTATGTAACTATGTAAATTTATTCCCACATATTCCATGAACGTTTCAGTTCTCTCACAGAGCCTATTTCAAGTGTCACACAGTGCAATTCACATAGTATAAGTATACATAATCATTAACAATCAATAATAATCCAACCATAGTGTAAATATAAATTAATACAAAAACACCCATAAATAAATCTTATAAGCAAAATCACAGCAGTGTTCAATATTAAGAGGCAATATTAAAGGAGTTGCTCATTAAACGAGCTTCACCTGTCATGTCCCCCCTGTAAGTTTGAATGAGGGGCGTGCTTCTTGGTCTGTCTGTTCTGCTCCCTCTCCCCCCTCCCTCAGCACACAGGCATCGACGTAACTTCTATACAGGGGGGGGGGGGGGGTTTGCTCTCAGAGTTCACCCTGTGTGTGCCTGCCTAGGTTGTTGCAGGAGGGGCTGATCTATGAGTGTAGAGAGGAAGGTGAAGTGGTGTCTAATAGCAGAGCAGAGGGATGCCCAAATGTTCCTATTCCCTGCTTAGCTTACAAGTCTCCACATCTCCAGCAACAAAAAAGGGCAGTGTTACTATACTCAGGGTGTCTCAATAATACTGGAGAACATAAAATATTCACATGCCCGATCTGTTATAGTATTAGTATAGTCACAGTTCCAAAGACATATCATGATTTTAGTAACAGACAGGGTCACTGCTGTCAATCTATCTGTGTAGAGAGCAGGAGAAACAGGCACACACAGGGTTAATCCAGGCAGTAAGGACACAGACTCCAGAGTCCTCCTCCCCCCCCAGAAACATTCTGTGCAGGAGGGGCTCTCTGCTCAGACCCGTTTTTCAAAGGTGATGAGTCATTCAGACCTGACAGCCAGTAAGATAAGGATCAACAGGGCAGCTACTATAGAGATTTGAGAACCTGATGTAGTAATACTAACAGGGCTAGCGAAAAATCAGTAGGACATTTGTAAAGAAACATATATTGCAAAGCTGCTTGTTTTTTAAAGATCTTTAAATTAAAACCCAATCATTGTAGCGAGACAACCCCTTTAAGCCTAATTAACCTTACCAATAATATAAATTAGTGTATAAATACGTGAAAAAGTATAAATAAAGGGGCAGAGACCAATATTGCTCACCTGACAAGATAAATATTACACAGCTGTGTATCTAAAACTGGAGACCTAGCTCGGCATCTCTCTTCACGTACTGCGCATGGCCGGAAACATAGCAGCTGGCTACGAGCACGTCTATGGAAATGCATCTACTGCACATGCTCCGAAGCTCCGATCAACTCAAGCAACCGAGCGTCCGTAGCAACAAAGAGCGAGAGGTCAGAAAAGTGGTGTTTCCATGCCACTTCTAGGCGCATTAAATCAGTGTAAATTGCGCCCGAAAGTCCGATCCTTCCAAAAATCTGGCACCAGGTATACCTTGCATAGAAAACTTAATGCACCTTAAAAGGCGAAACGCGTCAAAAAAGGCGCATTGCGCAACTCACGGTGTATAGCATATCATTGGTAGTAAATGTAATGCGCCTATTGAGGCGCATTGCCCAACGGAGGCGCATAACATATGTAAGGCGCCTCAATAGGCGCATTGCGCGCCGAGGGTGCACCGCGCAGCATATTTAGGCGCATTACAAAGTGTCGTGCCCGGCATATAATGTGCCTAGTTTTGGTGTACGACAGTTCATTTACAACTAGAATATGGCGTCAAAAGTGGTTTTGGCGCAAAATAGACCAAATAGCTGGCGTTGGCGTGTTGGGACATGTTGCCCTAAGTATCTAGCGCAGCAAACTCACTAGTTCCTGCGCATTAAAGACACAACAACAGCCACGGCCATATTTAAAAAGGGAAAAACTCGCTACATGTCACTAAGAATAAACTAATAGCTCAAGATAACAATAATGAAATCAGTGATGATCCAAAAGGTCTGGGGCATTATCGGGTAAGTATAACAGATAAGGCGCCAAAAAACTACCCATATAATGAGCAGTGGATTGCCACACATGCATGCTATAAGCCGGTCCCTCATTAGCAAGGGAACAGGCTAACTGCACCGCGAACCTGTCAAACACACGTATTTTCTCGTATTTATACACTAATTTATATTATTGGTAATGTTAATTAGGTTTAATATTACCTCTTAATATTGTACACTCTGTGATTTTGCGTATAAGATTTATTTATGTGTTTTTTTTTATTAATTTATATTTTACACTATGATTGGATTATTATTGATTGTTAATGATTATGTCTTATACTATGTGAATTGCACTGTGTGACACCTGAAAATGGCTCTGTGAGAGAGCCGAAACGTTCATGGAATATGTGGGAATAAATTTAAAATTCATTTAATATATATATATATATATAAATATATATTATATATATATAAAATATAAAATATATATATATAAAACACAATATATATATGTACACTCCACACGGCCACTTTATTAGGTACACCATGCTAGTAACGGGATGGACCCCTTTTGCCTCAGAACTGCCTAAATTTCTTCGTGGCATAGATTAAACAAGGTGTTGCAACGATGCTCAATTGGTTTCCCAAAGGGGGCCCCAAAGAGTGCCAAGAAAATATTCCCCACAACCATGACACCACCACCACCAGCCTGAACCGTTGATACAAGGCGGGATGGATCCATGCTTTCAGTTGTTGACCGCCAATTTCTGACCCTACCATCCGAATGTGCAGCAGAAATCGAGATCATCAGACCAGGCAAACGTTTTCAAATCTTCTACTGTCCAATTTCGATGAGCTTGGGCAAATTGGAGCCTCATTTTCCCTGTTCTTAGCTGAAAGGAGTGCACCCGGTGTGGTCTTCTGCTGCTGTAGCCCATCTCCTCAAAGTTCGCCGTACTGTGCGTTCAGAGATGCTCTTCTGCTACCTTTGGTTGTAACGGGTGGCTATTTGAGTCACTGTTGCCTTTTTTATCAGCTCGAACCAGTCTGCCCATTCTCCTTTGACCTCTGGCATCAACAAGGCATTTCCGCCCACAGGACTGCCGCTCACTGGATGTTTTTTCTTTTTCGGACCATTCTCTGTAAAACCCTAGAGATGGTTGTGCGGGGAAAATCCCAGGAGATCAGCAGTTTCTGAAATACTCAGACCAGCCCTTCTGGCACCAAAAACCCATGCCACGTTCAAGGCACTCAAATCACCCTTTCTTCCCCATACTGATGCTCGGTTTGAACTGCAGAGATTGTCTTGACCATGTCTACATGCCTAAATGCACTGAGTTGCCGCCATGTGATTGGCTGATTAGAAATTAAGTGTTAACGAGCAGTTGGACAGGTGTACCTAATAAAGTGGCCGGTGAGTGTATATTTATATAATTTATTTATTTTTATTTTTTCCCTAATAAACTAGTCACAAAATATGTGTGTGCGGGTAGATACATACATACAAGAATTCACATTTATTGTTGAACAAAACATTAACATGTATTAATATACTGTAGTGATTTCACCACAAACCTCAGTATAAGCAGCCAAACTCTGAATTGCATCAAAAAAATTCACTAGGTCTTATTTTCGGGGGTGTCTTATTTTCGGGGAAACAGGTATATGTGTGTGTGTGTGGGTAGATACATATATGTGTCTGTGTGTGTCTAGTTGCTTCCTCTGCTGGTGAGATTCCTGGCTTTGGTGGAGACTCGCCTGCTCTTCCAGCAGTTTGGTAGGTTATGAGAGACTGGTGGACTATCAGGAAGGGTTGGAAATTTGCCTATACATAGTGCTCATCTGCTTCAGTTTTTCTTTCTCCATTAGTTAAATAAACACTAACCCAAGAATCCATGATGCAAATAAGCGTCCTATCATTTACATTCAGCTTGCAGTATTCTGGCTCCATAAAAGCCATACGACCTATGCCTAATACAGTAACCCCTTCCTCAAACTTGCAGCTTATAAAAGTAAAACATATATAAAAATAGATGCTAATTTCTACCTATTTGTGCAAATGTACAGGAGAAAGGGGACTAACTAAAATTTATTAGGGCCCCATAACAAAATGAGATGTAACAAGAACCTAAAACAGTGGCATAGCAATAATTAAAATAAAAGAATAGAGCCATATGTCAGAGAACCCACATAGTAGCGCTACCGTGTTTCCCCGAAAATAAGACAGTGTCTTATATTAATTTTTGCTCCTAAAGACGAGTTAAGACTTATTTTTAATGGATTTTTTAAGAACAAGAATTCACATTTATTGTTGAACAAATAATCAACATGTATTAATATACTGCAGTGATTTCATCACAAACATCAGCATAAGCAGCCAAACTCTGAATTGCATAAAAAAAATGCACTAGGTCTGATTTTCGGGGGTGTCTTATTTTCAGGGAAACAGGGTAGCAGAAAGCTGCCAGCTTGTTTTCCTGCAATAAGGAGCAATGTTTTAAGTGGGCCCCCTCACCCTCTGATCCCCACAGCTGCTGCTATAGTTCTGCCCATGGAACCTGGGATATGTGAGATTTAGTTCTGTTCATCATGGTGGATTTCTCATCTTGCTTGCTGTCATCACGCTGAGGAACCCTATAGTCCTCCTCGACCACCCTGACTGCTACAGGGTACAATAGCTATCAAATACAGCAGAGTGAATCTAGAGAGACCTCAGGCTTTCAGTGAGGCTGGGTTTACATGAATCATTCTCACTCCCTGTAAAACTTGACGTTCCCTAAAATATGTATCCTCCCACTAAAGAAATGTACAAATTTCAGCATGAAGGGTGCCTTGTACTGACGTTCTGGGTGTGTTGCCGTGCAGGTTTTGGTAGGAGAGTCTGGATAGGTGTGGCATTGCTGGGCGGCAGCACCTCTCCTCTATGCACTCAAAGCACCCTTTATGTTAGTGCTGTTCCTGCTGCGTAGCCTGTGCTGAGTTCTCATCTGACCTCCTATCAGTGAGTATTTACTGTCCTAAACTATCCTCTATTTATTCTTGCAACTACTTTAAATTGTTGCCAAATTCGTTCATTTTTTTATCACTGGAATTGCACGTTATACAGATTTGGAAATTAAATATTGCAAGGCAATAGCATAATAGAAGAAGCCCCTGCCGGCTACTGTATAATGCAAAGGGAGACTTAGCTCAGGTTGATACCTCCTTCATGGACAGAATATATCTGTGCAGGGCTTTCTCTATCAGTACATTACCTCACAGGGAATACTAGAGTTACAGTGCACATTTTATATCTTCAAATGATGCTAAGAAGGTATATAAGGGTTTCACCCTCTTATGCCGATATAGGAGATGTGACGTTTTCGAGGGATGGGACTAAACGGTGATGTAGAACATTAATTTATATGGTTGGACCACATCTACTTCTAGATTTTCTAAGCATAAGACCCCATTCACACTTGTTTTTGGTACTTTTGTGGGATACCACAAAAATGTATCCCTACGGATGCTGCAATGGGGCCATAGACTTCAACAGGACGAATACAGTCCAAGTTGGACTACTTTTGCCACATTTAGACCATGCTTTTGTGTCCAATGCAGAAAATTTGTACGTTCACTAAATAAAGCAATTAAGACTAAGGCCGTGTTCACACGGCTTATTCAAGCCGTAATTGCGAGCCGGATTGCGCTCGCAATTCTGGCTTGAATAAGGGGCGGGGCAAGGGCGCTGCCCACCGGCCCCATAGACTTGCATTATCCACGGCGCGTATTGCGCCTGGATAATGTGCAGGTGAATCTCTATGAGAACTGTGGATTACCGTAATTACTGCGCCGGGTTGGAGCCGTACGGCAGTGCAAATCCGGCGCGCAGTACGGCTCCAATCCGCGGCGAAATAAGCCGTGTGAACGGCCCCTAAGTTGGCCTTATTGAAGTGTATGGCCCCTCGTGGCCCCGCCGCAGTATCCATTTTCGTAGTATCCAGATGGATACCACATACAGGAGCCAAAAACGAGATGTGAATGGGGCCTAACAAGTAAGACCTCCTCTTCTAGACTTCTAGTGTACCTGGTACAGGGCTTGAGGGGATGGTGCATGATTTAGAGTGGAGACATATCTCCAAAGATAAAATCTCTTCGTCACACACTTGCCCCCTTAGGGTACGTCCACATGACAAGGGACAAAATACTTGTCGGATTCTGAATCCTAAAACGCATTGACCAATGAGTAATTGAACAGTGTTTTAAACAAGAACTCGAGGATTTTGAAATCAGCTTTTATTTTTTGGCGTGTATTTCCGTTGGATTTGCACGTGGTTTTTGCATTTGTTTTTTTTATAGTTTTTGTGCATCATAGAGCACATAGAGTTTTGGGACGCAGAGCTTTCTGAATGTTTTTCATGCCATCTTATTGACTTCAGTAGTAAATTTTACAGCTGTTTTCCGAGTGAAAGATTGAGCATGTTCTATGTTTTTTTGTTTTTTTGTTTTTTTTTAAAAAGGGCAGTTTTTCAATAGAGGTCTATGGGGATGGTTTAGAGTCGTTTTTGACGGATTTTAAAATCCAAATCCATGTGGATTTCTGACTGGAAATTTTTATTATGTGGAGGGACCCTTAGGCTGTATGGCAGGTCTAATAAGATGCATGAATTTTTATTGGAGCATACCCTTAAATGTGTGGGAAGACTGCTCTTTTACGCATGCAAATAATGGATAGGTAAATGTACATGCTACTGCTTGTCCTGCTTTGCATGTAGAAGGGTAAAATAAGTATCTGTGGTTCTCGCCTTCCTATTACATTAAATTATAGCTTTGTTGTAACAGTTTCACTCTATTAGAGCTGCATTTGGAATGGAACATGGTCAGGACTTTTACTCTAATGCATCAGGGTCTTTTCTCTACCCTTGTGTGGAGGTATATGAAAGTTTGTGGCATGCTCCATTGAATGCCATATTTATAGACCTTTTGCTTTTAGGAAAGACTGGTTGTGTACATATGTACCACTAGATAGAGTTTTAGCAGCAGCACAGGCTCTGTGCATACACCTTTGCTGTGTGCTTGGCGACTAGTAGGTGTAATGTATAATATCCACTAGTACATTAATGTTATAGTCTGTACATACTAGTAGCACAACTGGAATGGTTTAGTTTATAGAGTTTGCCTAATTATGTCCATTAGAGATGTCATTAGGATCCCATGAATAAGTAGCTGAGATCCCCAGTGGCAGCAAGAACAAATGGGTCCTGACATCTTTGTATGGGAAAGTAAATAGGCATCTGTGGTCACCTCCCCATTAAATTAAAAGAAAGTTACAGAAATGTACAAGTAATAAAGTAGCAGTGGCCGTCTTCCATCAGTTAATGTTCACACGGCAATAACTGGGACGTATTTCAGCCCGTAATTTGCGCCATACTGCGTGAATTACGGCTGAAATACGTCCCAGTTATTGCGGTAATCCACAGTTCTCATAGAGAACTATGGATTATGTCTCCTCTCCCTGCTCGCGAAATACGACGAGCGGGGAAAGCAGTGACATGTCAATTATTCATGGCGTATACGCGCCGAGAATAATGAATGTCTATGGGGCTGGCTACTGCCCCCCCAACTCCCCGCCGACGCCCCCGTACACACGGCGTAACTGCGGGGCGAAATACGTCCCGCAATTAAGCCGTGTGAACATAGCCTAATTCTGAGAGACGTAATAAAATCTAATAGTTATGAAAACCATTAGATGGGAGTCCATTAGCTTGCCTTCACGTCTGTGGTAAAAGACACCATGGTTTGCAGCTAATAGATATGCTTCTATTCACTTCTGGCCTCACTGAGGTGTGGCACATAAGAAGTCAGTTCAAAGGCACCTGCGGCTTCATACTGGCATAGTTGAGGCATAGATGTGTTCTTCATATGTTATCGCTGGGTTGGATAGTACTGATGGTAATCTTGGTTTTCTGCCTGGTTATGAAAAATATCTGCCTTAAGAGAATGACAAGTGACTACACGTAAAACGTGTGCCATGTAAGTAGCTGTATTAGACAAAGTGGTGGATTTGAATAGTTTGCAAACCTTCTGAAACCATTTTTATTGCTTTAAATTCTCTAAAATAAATAAAAGAAACTTAGTGTTATTCCCATCCATTTAAATATGGGCTATCATCAACAATAGGGGACTAAAAGAGTAAGGGTATGTTCACATGGCTTATGCCATTTGCCGCTAACAATTGACATGTCAATTCTCCCCCCGCATGTACAATATGATCGTACTGTACGCGCGGGGGGACGACGCGTAATCCATAGCTCCCTATGAGAACTATGAATTAACGTAATTGAGGCGCGCATTTCGCAGTGTATAATGCGCAATAGGCAGCGAAATGCGCGCCAAAATACGCGGCAAAATAAGCCGTGTGAATACCCTAACACATGACCACAGGATCAGACTACACAGGGTTTGTTTATAGTTTGTAACCATAGAGACATATTGATCTGCACAGGAGCTGTCAGCCCTTTGCCTCAGCCCTTAGGGGGAAGCATCTCCACTTGACGTCAGATTGGCAAAAAGCCAATATAAACTGATGGTGAACAAAATTTCTGAATACCAACCATCTCTCAGTAGTTGACAGAAAAAGCAAACTGTTAGTAAGGCTTCGGATACAGGCACTCCCCCTAATGGTTATTTCATAGGGAAAAAAATTATACTTTTTGAAAAAAAAAAAAAAAAGCTCATTAAAGGGCTTACCTGCTATTTTGCTAAATTGTAAGAATTTTCTGTAACCTAGTGGGGGCGTCCATTAAATGTTCATTTCCGTTACCGTGGCTTCCAGAGCGAAAATTAAACATTAGGGGACACATGTATGAAAACTGTCTAGATCTAAAATTCACTTTGTTGCCCATAGCAACCAATCTGCGCCCCTCTCATTTCATATATTGCTCTGGAAAAATGAGAGGGGCGCTCTGATTGGTGGCTATGGGCAACAAAGTGAAGTTTAGTTCTAGACAGTTTTCATACATGTGGCCCAAAGGTGGTGCCCATTAAAATCAAGGTGGCTTCTCCAGAAAAATTTATTTTCATTTCACTTACAGCCTCTAGCTAATAGCTTTAGAGTCCTGCATGGGGAACACTTGTTTTATGCCCTGAATTACCTAAAAGGGTCTTTACAGAATGGCGTTTGTAACCAGGTAAACCCTTTTTTGTAGGATCTACATAAAAACAGGCAGTCCCCGACTTACACTGTTCCGACGTACATCTGTCCCCTTGTTACAAACGGAGACTTATGGGCATGCTGGCACTTGTAGTTCCATGTTCCAAAACATATAGTAGATGTGGAATGACAAGTTCCAGCATGCCACAGTAGCTCATGAGGTGAAAATGAGGAGAAATCTTCTTAACAGGGGCACAGACAGCAAAACAAATGTAAAAACCCTTCCCTGCACTATCCGAACCTGAAAGAAAACCTTTTGTGCTGGAGTTACCTGTTCGTAAGCTGGGGACTGCCTGTACACTATTTCAGGCTCGCGGAGTACCCTTCATACAACACAAGAGATTTTAGCATGAACAAGGCAAATCCAGCTTAATTTTCTGCTGAATGCCTGTTTACGGGTGTAACATGGGTGAAATATGATCTACAATGTTATGATGAAACCTATGGGTCCTATCCTCCCCCTCAGGCTTAGTTCTCCTAAGACTGGAATGAGTCATGTTGTTGAATTGTCACCAGACCAGGTAACTACAGTAGATCCCATCATGCTGCAGATTTATCTATAGATGATATATTTGTAGATGTATACAGGGGAATAGAGTGATTGTTACCCTTCGATATCATTCTTCTAGTGTATTATTTGGCTATATCTACACAGCATATGTTAAAATGCCGTCCGAAATCCGTCTGAATTTTGGTGCAGATTTGTGCTACAAACCGCGGCCGGTTTTCAGGTTTGCCGTTGGCCCAGTACATTGAATGCACAGGAGTCCAACAGCAATCCTGAGGAAGGTCCAACAGGTTTGAAAATCCGGCGGATTTTAAAACCAACCAGAGAAAATACCTGCTGTGTAGACTACAGAACAGTTTTTGTCTTGCTGTCTGTGGGGCACTGGTTGCAGTCGGATTTTCAGGGGATTCAAAATACTGAATCCGCTGAAAATCCGACCAAACACCAGTTCTGTGTAGACATAGCCTTAGAAATAATAGGGCTTGCCTGTTATTTTGCAGTCCTACCAGAAACTGTTCATATGGCGCTTCACATGACTGGTACCAGCCTTGATCTGGTTCCTATAGTGGGAGAACCCAATTTTAATACCAATTCTGCAGTACTAAATATGAGACAAAGGTTGCTTCTATAGGAGAATGTCTATCTTTGGACTTTTGATGTATCATAGTAATATTAGAAGTTTTGGGGTTGCAGACGTTGAGACCCCCACTAATTGCTTAAGGAAGGGTCAAAAGCTTTCAGTTGAACTGTGCCCCTTTTGTATATGTTCTCCGCCATGTAGTGTATCTACTTAAAGGGGTTCTCTCATTACATTAAATGGTGTTCAGAATAAGGGGACAGTGAAAACAAGCAACTTTGCAATTGGATGTTATTTGCAAAGCTGTCTTGTTTTCACAGTCTACCTTATGTTCGTCTTTTATAAACACTGTTCCCCAGTGCCGATCAGATTCCACCTCCTTACTTGTGATAGGCTGCCGGCTGTGCTAATGTACATGTTGTCCGTCCCGCAGTCGTATTCATGGGAGCGTGTATACTCAGTGATGGCGTACAGTGGAAGTTGGTATTAAATAGAGAAGTTGTGGCAGGGATCGCATATATCGATGAGAGATTGTGCTGTTCACTGACAGCGATCAGTGATAGTTTCGACGTATGCGTGGGGGGTTTGTGCTGTTCACTGACAGCGATCAGAGGTCCTGCAGCAGAGAGGGAGTTCTTGTGCAGTCCCATGTAAACACAAACAGATAAAGCGTATAGTTTTATTCTGCATATCTGTAGAGGTCATAGGTGTAATAATCTGCGGGATATATCACTGTGTGTGAGAGACAGAGAAAAAAAAAATCACCCATCTCTCTCAGAATCCTTAATGTCAAATGCCCTTTCTAATTACAAAGTATGTAGAGAGAGCGAGAAATGTAGATATACACTATTGAGTTACACTTCGCTTTTCACTTCCAATGATTCCTTAGCCTCCAACAGCTGAGAACCTCTCCCTTCCCCCAGCTCATACAGAATGAATTCTCACGTGCACACTTTGGGGCATGTCTGCAGAGAGAAGATACGCCCTGCTGGGAGGAGAAACGCACCCCTCCATTTCATAAGCTCTCCTTAGCAACCAGTATAAACGGCTACCAAATGATGAAACGATAAAACCCCTTTAAATCTCATAAGTCTTTTATGAATCCAGAGCTGATCAGAAAATAGGCATAGATTCTGACTCTGCATTTAATCAAGTAGCATGGTTCTTAGTACTGTACCCCTACAGAACAATACTTCTGAAATCCAAAGCTTTAAAAATTATAGTGACCATAATCCATGTGAAGGACCTTCTTTCTATTAACTAACTTTTGAAGACTAGGTCTGGAAGTCCTGTGCCGCACACAGTTGCCAATGGACATTCAAGTTTGCCAGTGAAAGAGTGATAGCACCGGCAAATTGATGTGGCCATTGGTTTACAGTGTACTAGTATGTGTAGCCCCAGGTTTATCGTCATACAAGTAACGTACCCTCCAATTTACTCAACCTTTATTACACTAACCTCCTCCTTTTATTAAACCTGCAGTTCCCTAATGATCTCACTGGTGGTTTAGTAGTCTGTAGTTTTATAATCCTTCTTCCCTCGCTGTATAGAAGTCATATCTCTGTGCTTGGATTTTCCCAAACCTGTGATAGACTTTGGTTTATATACAGAAGCCTATTTGAGGAAGCAGAGCTACAGGTAGGAGGAAGAGCAGCAGCCTGAATCAGGAGATGAGGAGGTGTGCCATAGGAAATCTTCAAATCCTTCCTTCAACTATACTATCTAGAAATAATACTTAAAGGAGTTGACTCCCTTCAGAGTTTCAGAGAATGCATGAATGAAATACTCTGTCACTTCCTGGTTCAGACTGACTCATTTGCATAAGCTCTGTGCTTGTACAGCTCCATGCAGTGCTGTGCTTTCAGATGCTAATTAGATCAGATTAGCTTCTCAAACTACTAACAGGACTTCTTATCTGATCCCCAAAACAAAAGCCCTAATTGCAGTTCTGTTTATTTTACATAAATCAAGCTTTTTACTGCTGAGCAGCACAGGACACTGCAGGAACCTGTGTGATGACATCACTCACTGTTATCTCATTGAACAAAGAGCAGGGGGAGAATTGTTTAAAGGTCAGTTACTGAGGGAACTGAAATACCAGAGAGTATTCATTCACTTGTACCTATCCTTAGGGAAATACAGGAGAGAAACAAAGCAATATATTTGGAAAATGTCTTTATTTTGTGTTCCCTACAATTTGAAAGCTATTCTTTGTAGCGAGACAACCCCTTTAACTTTTAATAAACAACTTATGAAGATGGCTTTTCAATTCAACAATTAAAATTTAAAGGGGTTTTGCCACGAAGTAAAATTGAGGTGGGAAGTTTGTATATTAAATAATAAACATTTTCACCATTCATCATTATTAAAAATTCTGGTCCATTTTTGCTTTAGCTGCTCCTTTAGTGATCCATTGTTTACAGCTCGTCTCCAGGGAATACGACCAGGGCTAAGAGCTCCTCAGTCCTGGTCGCACATGCTCAGACATCATCACATCACATTCATAAGTTGTTTATTAAAAGTGAAGTATTATTTCTAGATAATATAGTTGAAGAAGAGGAGTTGAAGATTGCCTATGGCAAATGTGTATTTTGGAATATATTTAGTTACTCTTTCCTTCACTGTAGTAAGTCCCCTTCTTTTGTAAGTTTTCAGACTACCTCAGTCTCCTGTAGACACAGATCACAGTTCTGCCCTAATAAAGCTGAGCTAATAAGCATTCAAACAGCAAGCATAAAAATAAAGAACAGACAACAATCCCCTAAGCTCTCAGCTGGACAGTGACTTTAAGGCTATGTTCACACGGCTTAATTGCGGGACGTAATTTCGCCCCGCAATTACGCCGTGTGGACGGGGGCGGGGCGGGAGCGGGGGAGTAAGCAGGGGGCCGGCACTTCGCCGGCCCATTGACTATCACTGCTAGCGGCGCGTATACGCCGCTAGAAAGTGACATGTCAATTATCTCCCCGCCCGGCGGCTTCGCCGGGCGGGGAGAGGAGAAAGTAATCCTAGTTCTCTATGAGAGCTGTGGATTACCGTAATGAATGGGCCGTTTTCGGCCCGTAATTGGCGCACTTCGGCGCGTAATTACGGACCGAAATATGGCCCATTTTAAGCCGTGTGAACATGGCCTAAGAGGATATTCATTTTGTGGTATCCAAGCCATCCCATGCTTAGTATTATTTATTATACATATATGTATATATAATAACTTCTTCACTCCAACGGATACTGAGAATTCATGTTTTAGAAAGGAATTTGGCTCCTGGTGGAAATAAATGGTTCTGTTTCATTCCTTTCTACCTCCCACACACACGCATTTAATCCAGGAGGTAAATAAGCTTTACCCAAACCTCCTCAACCACATCTCGATCTGCCCACATTCCTGCAGGACCTCACCCCTTTCATTCAAAATGATTACCCATGTTACTAAAGAAGATGATTCTCCTCATAGATCTGAGGTACTATAATGTGTGTTATAGTGGACCTAAGAGACAACCATGAACTTAAAGGGGTTGTCTCGCTACAAAGATTTGCTTTCAAAATGTAGGGAACACTAAATTAAGACGTTTTCCAAATATATTGCATTCATCTTTTTTTGTTAAGGAGCTACAAGTGATTTTATCACCTTCTGTGCTCTCACTGGTTTCCCAAGTGACCGACCTGTGTATCCTTATCCCCTGCTGTTTGTTCTATCTGATAGCAGGGAGTGAGTTATCACACAGGTGGCAGCCAGCAGTGAGAGCGTGTGTGTTATCTGATCTTTCAGACAAAAGACTAATTACTCTACTGTTTACATTAGCTCAGCAGCTTCTCCAGACCTCAGAGAAGGTAATTTATTTAGTCTAGACTGATAAACAGAGAAGTCTGAATACACAGAGCTCATATGCTAATTACAGACAGCTTGACCAGGAAGTGACAGAGCAAAGCAGCATTATTTCATTCATGCATCCAATGAAACTTAGAGATGAGACAACCCCTTTAACAGAGAGCAGCAAACTAAGTGTTAACACGAGGCCCAAACAGTAAGTGCACATTTGAGCTTTGTACTTTAAGCACTAATTAGAAAAAATAAGCTATTCCTTTCTATGTGCCATCTGATGATAATTTGAAAAGCTGTGGGTGACATCAATTACCCAGCAGGTTACCTTCAACTATATTTGACTCTATTTACAGTATACTGGTTACCATTCTAGTCGCTGTCATTTTGCACTCCTTCTAACATATCACAGAGGCATGTCAGGAATTATGGTCCTTTGGGATCCAGGAGCAGAGGTTCCAACTGATCACCAGATTGAATAGGTCGCAGTGCTCTGCTTGGTACCATGCCCTTCAGCTTGCATTGACTCTCCTCCGAGTTTAAAGGGGTTTTGCCATTACAAACATTGATGTAATATTGATAGATATGCCATAAATGTCAGATAGGTGTGTGTCCCACCTCCAGGATCCTATCCCATCCTGAATGAAGAAGTGGCCACACTTGTGCTGTTCTTTATTTATTTCTATGGGAGTTCCAAGTAAAGCCAAATTCAATGGCTCAGCTGTGCTCGTAACTTGCAAGCGCAGCCACTTCTCCATTCAGATCATGGGATTGTAGGGGACCCTTCTGCAGATAACTGCAGGTCCCGAAAGTGGAGCCTGCACTTATCTGACATTGATGACCTATGCTATTGATATGCCACCACTGTTTGTCTATTCTATTACCTCTAAATGCACCAATTGGTTATTGAAGGTGAATATTCCATTTATATTACATGCTCAGCGCTCCTGACATGTAGAGCATTTGAAACATCTTTTCAGACTTGGTCCGGACCTTTGTTCTTCCTCTTGGAAAGGTCTTAACAAATTGACAACTGGGCATTACAATACTTATGGGTCACCTTTTGTTTAAATTCTTTTTTTACCTCTGTAATCGGACTTGACTATCTTGGCACTGTAAATTTAGAAAATTTGATTAAATTGTCTATTCTTTTATTTCAGAACATGGCTGATGAGTTTTCGGTAAGTATGAGCACATACCTGTTATTCGCTGCTTGTTAACTTATGTTGCCTTTTGGATGATGTTTTAAAAAGAGCGCTGTGACGTCCCCTAACATGTCTCACTAAATCCTTGTGTTCCCTGTGAAATAGCAATTCTGGAGCATCTTCTCCTATAACTCTATGTTGTGCTGTTCCTCTGTTATTCCTCCTAAAATGTATTACTGAATCAGTCAATTGGGTGTTACCCTTACAGTTTTCAGAGGGATGTGTCCAGACACATACTGACTGATTGGACAATGTCAGACTGTGCAGGGACATCCTCGCTACCACCCTCCAGGTAACACCCACTTGACAGATTGGTAATCTTTCTATGGAAAGATGATCCAGAATTATTTCATGGGGAATACTACTATGTACTAAAACATGTCAGGAATGGCCACATGTCCTCTTTAAGCAACAGTGCAAGGTTGCATGAAGATGTACTCAATACACACACTAACCTAACCCTTTATGGTCTTTTTAATTTGCTTCAATGCTTCTACAGAGGCCACGCCCCTTTGTCAGTCAAGGCACAGAATTGTCTAGAAAGTGTCTAAAACTTATTATAAAGTGGTGTAAAGCATGTACGCCAAAATTGTGCCAGATTTCTGACGCAGCTGTCTTGATAAATGTGCTTCATTCTTTCGAGATCACAACCACGCAGCCAGGGACAGAGCCATTATGACCTGCGCATTTTTTGTTGATTGTTGTTTTTATCCTAATTTTATTGTGTGCAACAAAACGGCATTGATCATTACAAAATTTCTGGACCACTTTACACTGCTATAACTATAATCTATGGGCCTCATTTATGAAAACTAAGTTTAAGACTGTCCTTGTTGCCCATAGCAACCAACCAGAGCGCAGCTTATATTTCTTCAGGTGCTCCAGAAAAATTAAAGCTGAGCTGTGGTTGCTAAGGGCAACAAGGACAGTCTTAGGCTTAGACCGTTTTCCTAAATGAGGCCCTATGAGCCTAGGTAAACCCTGACGGGAGGATTGTTGAGGCGGGTAAGGTTGACAGACCCTTTTTTTTTTTTTTTTAAACCAGCTTGGTGATGCTTTATCTGCTCAAGGAGGCAACCAACCGGCACAAAATCAGAACCTGAATAACCCTTGGGGAGCCCAAAACCCTGGACAACAAGGCGCTCCTGGTCAAGCTCCGCCATATCCTGGATTCCCTGGGCCAGGACAAGGTCAGGGATATCCTGGATACCCTGGGCCAGGACAAGGTCAGGGATATCCTGGATACCCTGGGCCAGGACAAGGTCCGGGATATTCTGGATACCCTGGGCCAGGACAAGGTCAGGGATATCCTGGATACCCAGCTGGAGCCCAGCAACAGCCTGGATTTCCTCCAGGCGGACAACATTATCCAGGATTTCCAGGTTTCCCAGGGCAGTCTTATCCCGGAGCTCCAGCCCCAGGACAGGGGCCTACTGATCCCAAACAAGCTATGCCTACAGCACCTATAGCACCTATGGTCCCTCCTGGTCCAAAGGTAAGTCTTTTGTTTTTGAGTTGTGATGGTAGAAAGCGTCACACACAGTTACCATGTTTAATTGATCTTTATTTTTCTTTTAGAAAGTACCGTATGAAATACCCTTGCCCTCAGGATGTAATGTCAGAAAATTGATATTCGAAATGCACGGCACAATGACTGGCAATAGGTAAAATAGCAATAATGTCTACACACCACACACACCCCTGCCTCCGGTGCTGCACACTGTGGTATGTTTTTGTGTCATGCTAGAAACCTGTTCCAAATAAAGTGTCAGCCACAAAATCTTGTACAGAGAAACCCACAAGGCTCTGATGTACAGTAGTAGCTGGAAGACCCCAAAATACAGTGCCACCTGCAGTACACACCACGTTTACTGTTGGTTTTCTGGGTGGGTCCCACCTCACTTGTGTCCTGCATGTAATGCGTATACCACTGGTAAAGAGAGCAATCAGACGCCACACTATGTTTGTTCTATTAACGTCTATGGGCTGACCAGGTACTTTTTTTTTTTTTTGTGAACCTGACATTAACGGGGTTTTGCCACAATCTCATTTCATAGCTCCTGCATCCAGCTCTTCAGCTCTGTGTGCTCAGAAGGGGGCGTGTGTGATTTGTTTGAATTGCCTATCATGTGACCCAGCAGGATGACATCACCAGGCTTTTCCTCTCTCTAGTCAAAGAAAGGTCTGTTTATGTATAGAGCTGTGAGTAGCTACAATGTAGCTCAGAAGTAACCTTTTTGCTGTACACCACAAGGATCCTCGGTTCAAATCCCTGCAGGAACTTAGCCTGTGTTTTTTTTTCTCTTTATCAATGCACAAACCTCATTTAGGTTTCTTTTTCTTTATTTGCACTGTTTGACTTATTACTAACTACTCCAAAGGACAGGAGTAGAATGACAGCACCTGGGGTTTGAACACTCAGTAGCTACCTGAGAAGAAAGGTGATGTCTGACCAGGACTGAGGAGCTCTCAGCCCTGGTCGTATCCCCTGGATATGAGCTGTAAACAATGGATCACTAAAGGAGGACCTAAAACAAAAACGGTGCAGAATTTTTAATAATGATGAATGGTGAAAAAGTTTATTATTTAATTTTCAAACTTCCCACGTCAATTTTACTTGGTGGCAAAACCCCTTGAATGCAATATACATTGTATAAGAAGTGCAAGCCTCTTAATACATTTAGATTTTTTTTTTTATTTGCCTGGAACTGAAATCCATCCCATCTATAAGCTGACATAGGTTTTTACTGTAATTTACGCCACTTTCTGCTGTAAATTATAAAACAGGTAAGGCCGCATTAGTACTTGTGATTTAAAGGGGTGTTCCATTATTTTAAAATGCTCATCGATCATTGGAGGATGATTGAAAATAGAGACACAAAAAAAAACAACATTTGTACTAGTTTATACCGTGGGTATGGGAAGTATTCAGATTACTTTAAATGTATTACTCTATGTTTCATTGCAGCCATTTGGTAAGATCAAAAAAGTTCATTTTTTGGCTCATTAATGTACACTCTGCACCCCCCCCCTCCCATCTGAAAAGAGAAAAACCAGAAATGTAGATATTTTTGCAAATTTATTAAACAAGAAAAACTTAAATATCACATGGTCATAAGTATTCAGCCCCTTTGCTGTGACACTCATATTTAACTCACTTGCTGTCCATTTCCTTCTGATCCTCCTTGAGATGGTTCTACTCCATTTGAGTCCAGCTGTGTTTATTTAAACTGTTTGGACTTGATTAGGAAATGCACACACCTGTCTATACAAGACCTCACAGTGCATGTCAGAGCACATGAGAATCATGAGGTCTAAGGAACCGCCCAAGGAGCTCAGAGACAGAATTGTGGCAAGGCACAGATCTGGCCAAGGTTACAAAAGAATTTCTGCAGCACTCAAGGTTCCTAAGAGCACAGTGGCCTCCATAATCCTTAAATTGAAGTTTGGGACGACCACAACTCTTCCTCGACCCGGCCGTCCAGCCAAACTAAGCAATCGTGGGTGAAGAGCCTTGGTGAGGGAGGTAAAGAAGAAGCCCAAGATCACTGTGGCTGAGCTGCAGAGATGCAGTAGGGAGATGGGAGAAAGTCCCACACAGTCCACTACCACTGCAGCCCCCCACCAGCCGGGGCTTTGTGGCAGAGTGCGGCGACGGAAGCCTCTCCCCTCAGTGCAAGACATAGGAAATAACAGACGAAGCTTCTCCTCAGTGCAAGACATAGGAAAGCCGCAGTACGGAGCCCTCTCCTCAGTGCAAGACATAGGAAAGCCACAGACGGAAGCCTCCCCCTCAGTGCAAGACATATGAAGGCCCGCAGACGGAAGCCTCTCCTCAGTGCAAGACATGGAAAGCCACAGACGGAAGCCTCTCCTCAGTGCAAGACATATGAAAGCCCACGGAAGCCTCTCCTCAGTGCAAGACATATGAAAGCCGCAGACGGACGCCTCTCGTCAGTGCGAGACATATGAAAGCCGCAGACGGAAGCCTCTCCTCAGTGCAAGACATATGAAAGCCGCATACAGTTTGCAAAAAAACACAAAACATGAAGGATCCCAGACTATGAGAAATAAGAGTCACTGGTCTGATGAGACTTTTTTGTGTTAATTGTAAGCGGTGGAGAAAACCAGGCCCTGCTCATCACCTGCCCAATACAATCCCAACAGTGACACATGGTGGTGGCAGCATCATGCTATGGGGTGTTTTTCAGAACGACTGGTTGCAACTGAAGGAATGATGAATGCGGCCAAGTACAGAGATCTCCTGGATGAAAACCTCTTCCAGACGCTCTGGACCTCAGACTGGGCCGAAGGTTCTTCTTCCAACAAGACAGTGACCCTAAGCACACAGCTAAAACAACAAAGCAGTGGCTTCAGAACAACTCTGTGCCCATTCTTGACTGGCCCAGCCAGAGCCCTGACCTTAACCCAATTGAGCATCTCTGGAGAGACTTGAAAATGGCTTCCACCAACGTTCACCATCCAACCTGAGGGAACTGGAGAGGATCTGCAAGGAAGAATGGCAGAGGATCCCCAAATCCAGGTGTGAAAAACTTGTTGCATCATTCCCAAGAAGACTCATGGCTGTACTAGCTCAAAAGGTGCTTCTACTCAATACTGAGCAAAGGGTCTGAATACTTAAGACCATGTGATATTTCAGATTTTCTTGTTTAATAAATTTGCAAAAATATCAACATTTCTGTTTTTTCCTTTCAAGATGGGGGGGGGGGGGCAGAGTGTACGTTAATCAGAAAAAAAATTAACTTTTTGGCTCCAAATGGCTGCAATGAAACAAAGAGTGAAAAATTGAAAGGTGTCTGAATACCTTCCGTAACCTCTGTACCAGTGCTGCTTCCAGTGATCCCAGTTGATGATGCCACTGTTTGTTCTTCACGTGGCCCTGCAGTAGGTGCAGCAGGCTCTCAGAGGATATACGGCCTATGACTGGCTGCAGCATGGGCGCCCTGCTGGTGACCGCATCAGCAGGCGCACTGGCACTGATGGTGACGTGGCCACGACTGAGTGCGTTTTTGTGGGGGGCTTTTGCCCTTTAGATTTTTAATTAGCCCCTAAGGACTAACCAGCTTTTAAAACTAATGGAACAGCCCTTTGATATTAAGGTGAACTACTACTCTTTTTTTATTTTCTCCTTTCAGGTATTCCGTTGACTTTAAAGAAGGAAACAACATTGCTTTCCACTTCAATCCCCGTTTTGATGATAGGCCTAATGCACTTGTGCGCAATACAATGATTCGTGGAGAGTGGGGAAAAGAGGAACGACACTGTTCGAAGTTTCCATTTCAGCGGAATCAACCATTTAACGTATAAAAAGAGCAAAAAAACACTTTTCTAAGTATTCACATTGCTTTTGATATGAAAAAATCCTTTGCTCTAGCTTCTAATCCAAAAAACATGCCCTTATCGTTTAAAAAAAAAAAGATCAAAGGGTTGTCCTATTTCATACATTGATGGCCTGTCACTAGGATAGGCCATCAGATGGAATAGAAAACCAACTACAATGCGAATGTCATCCTTTCATCTCCAGTAGTGATGCTCTGCGATGACGGCAAATTCCAAAATGTGAGCCAAACTTGTATAAAGAAAAGACTGCGGCACTCACACGTGTCTATTCACATAACAAAACAGAAGATTGGTGAGTGCCGCAATCTTTTCTTTATATAAGTTTGGCATAAACTATGAGAGAATTCTCACCTTTTGGTGTTATGCAGCAGCGGCGCAACACACTATTAGGCTATGTTCACATGGCTTAATTGTGGTGCGTACAGTACGCCCCGCAATTACGCGCGGGTCTTCGGGAGTTGCGCTGATCGGCGCGTACTCCCGCGACACATGGGGAGGCGGCAACCCGCCGGCCCCATAGACATGAATTACTCGTGGCACGAATAAGTAACATGTCACTTATTTCCCCAGGCGTACAATACGATCGTATTGTACGAGTGGGGAGAGGAGGCATTATCCATAGTTCTCTATGAAAACTGTGGATTACTGTAATGATTGGGGCGTATTTCGCTCGTATTACGCTCGCAATACGTGGTGAAATACGCCCCAAAATAACCCGTGTGAACATACCCTTAGTGTATCGAGTCAAATCTATATCAGCACCGGGGAAGAGGATCAGGTTAAAGACTGAGGAAAAAAGTAGTATAGACTAGATCTTGATATAAATTAGATCCATATACTGCAGTGGCTTACAGGTGCCATTTTACCCAAAAAATTAAAGATGAACGAGACACTATAGCTTCACCATAAAAACTCTGGTGTTTTTATTCATCAGAGTTTAAAACAAAGAGTTAAAGCATTGATAAAATTCTTCCAACCACCTCTCTGTTCCATTCTCAAAATGGGTAGGGAAACCACACCTAAAATTGATGGCATATATTAGCGATATGCCATCCATGTCTGAAATAGGACTTCCCCTTTAAAGGGATTGTCTCATCTCAAAATTTCATAGGATGCATGAATGAAATAATGCTGCTTTGTTCCGTCACTTCCTGGTCAAGCTGTCTGTAATTAGTATACGAGCTCAGTGTATTCAGACTTCTGCTAATTAGATAAATCTCATGCTGTCAGGACCAGAGAAGCTTCTGAGGTAAAGTAAACAGTAGTAATTTATGTATTTTGTCTGAAAGATCAGATAACAAACAAGCTCTCACTGTCCAGAGTTCTGTGCTGAGTGTGATGACCTCATTTCCTGCTATCAGATAGAACAAACAGCAGGGAAGAAGGAGTACACAGGTCAGGCACTTGGGGAACCAGAGAGAGCACAGAAGGTGATAAAATCACTTGTAGCGCCTTAACAAAAAAAATAAAAAATGAACAACGCAATATATTTGGAAAACATCTTTATTTAGTGTTCCCAAAATGTTGAAAGCTATTCTTTGTAGGGAGACAACCCCTTTAATTCACAATGTATAGTGAGCCTAAAACCATTGGGCCTCATTTATCAAAATGGTCTAAAAGGAATACTGTCCTTGTTGCCCTAATATGAGTGTGGCTTTAATTTTTTCACAGTAGCTTAAAAAAAATAAATAAATAAATTAAAGCAGAGCTCTGTTTGCTGCGGGGAAGAAAGATAGTTTACTGGTCGACCATTTTCAGAAATGAGGTAGACCATTTTCAAGAAGTGGACATTTACTTTATTTTGAAGTGGAATGTTTTAGTGGGGGAGAGGATATAAGCCACTGCCACATACATTGTGTCCTAAAAGAACACTATTAAAGGGAATGTGTCATCAAAAATGACTTATTGTTTAACTCACATATTCAACACATTTTTTAAGAATTTTTGGTTATATTTTATTTTTAATTTTCCATATCACTTTCAATATTTAAGAATTCTTAAGTCCTGCAGTTTTCACTTTGGCCATTAAGCCTAATAATAGTCTGACACTTCATGTTCTGTAGAGAAAGATTCTCAGTTGTCTGCTCATTACCAGCACAAAGAGGGTCAAACTGAAAAGGAGACACCAGTGTGAATAGATAACACAGGATCCACCAGTCACAAGAGTAGATAGTCACAGTTCACCCTTTCACCTCCTTGCAGTGACTTCTTCCCAGGTCATAGAGCATGACTAATAAACTCTCCTATAGAAGTGAATGGGACTGAGTCAGTCTTAAAGGGGTTTTCTCATAACATTAAATGGTCTTCAGAATAAGGGGACAGTGAAAACAAGCAACTTTGCAATTGGATGTCATTAGCAAAGCTATCTTGTTTTCACGGTCTCCCTTATCTTCGTTTTCTGTAAACCCATTTCCCCAGTGCCGGTCGGATTCCACCTCCTTTCATTTAATTGACTGACGGCTCTACTAATTTACATTCTGTCTGGCCCCCTGTCGTATTCACGGGAGCGTGCATTCCTGCCTCTCTCACTCAGAATAAGAGGTCGGCAACATTTCACTCTGCACAGCCAGCAGAAGCACAGTAACACTGCAGCTACTTCTACAATCAGAAAGTGGCAGAATTGTACTCGGTTTCTAATGCTGCTGCGTGTAAACATAGAAAGGAGACAGATCTGTGCTGCTCTGGATGAGTTCATAGAAGGCTGGATTCAATTGTAACAAACCTCCAGCTGTGAGAGAAGAGATCAGTGCTCTGAGTTCATAGAAGACTGTCTAGACTGAATGCAGGGCTGTGCTATGTAAACAAACAGCTCTTACAAAATAAGACTGCATAGGGAGAGGAACGACACAGTGACATGTGAACTCAGACAGAGAGTGGGGGGGGGAGAGCAGGCATGTGCCATCCCCTCCCACTGATCTCAACCCAACACCCTGTCTTTGGCGCGAGCACGAACAGCGCAGGGGTGGGGGGGTGATGTCATCCTCCTTCAGTTAAGAAACACCCAGCTGGGAGGGGAAGAAACGCCCCTGGATTTGAGGAACTGAGAAAATGAAACTACAACTAAACAAACTGAGGAAGTGATACATCCTCTTTAAGTCTCCTATGTGCATGAAGCTACTGTAAAGCATCTCTCTGACTGCTGTTAAACCCAATGCAAACAAAGAAAAAAGTGGCCAAATTTTAAAAAAAATGCAGGCCCTTAAGAATTTTTAAAAAAATTTTTTAAAAGTGTTTATGAAAATTAAAAAAAAAAAAAACCCAAAATTTTTTAAATTTTAAAAAAGGGGTTTTTTAACAAAAAAAAAGGGCCCTTAAACATTGACTCTTTTTTTGTTTCCCACTTTCCCCCTTTAACATGCAAAATCCACATCCTACTTCCAGTGGTAAGATTAGACAAACATGGTGGCTTTATTCCTAAAACAGCACCCTGATTTGCGAGGTAGCACAGTTCAGTTTTTATTCTTTTTTAATCGAAAATGTGTTAGTTTGCTGGAAGAAAGAACCCAAAGGTTTTTACTAAACAGCCCATCAAAATTTATACTAGTCGCTTAGGGATAGAAATTGACCAGTGTTCTTTAGGGTTTTTTTAATTTTTACTTTTTACCCAAACAAATACAATTCCCCCACTTTTGGGAGATTGTGGACAGTGGCTGTACACACATCACCATTATGAAATTTGTGGAAAAAGGGAAGCCCTATAGCCAAGTTGCAATAAATTCCCTTATTTGGGTGGGGTTTTAATTTAATTTTGGTTTGGGGGCTGCGTAAAAGGGGAAAGTTTTTTTTTTTGAGGGGGTTTGGTATCTTTGTTATGGTTTCTCTTAAGGTGAAGGAGATATGGGCCGTTCCGTCCTTCAAAAAATTCATGCAGGGAAAAGTCCTTTCCAAAAGCCACGGCAGAGAAAATGTATGGGAAATAGAGATATCCGTAAAAAGAAACCCAAATTTTTCTGAAAAAATATCCAAAAATTTATTGAGAATTTTATTTTAAATTTACACTCTAAAAAACCCCTTCAACGGCAAAAGGGGGGGGGGGGGTCAAACTTGCTGCACCCCCCAAATTTAATAAGAAAATTGAAGGGGTCATTTTGGCTTTCCAAACCTGTTAAATTTTTTTAAATTTTCCCACAGTGTCCCCTTTTCCTAGTGCTGCCCCCAAAGGTTTCTGCAGCCCATTTTAAATTTAATTAAACGGGGATGAGTTTGCAGTACCAGGCACAGCCACCACACACTGTACAGCGCTGTGATTGGTGAACAATAAAGAGACCAGAGCCCCCCGGTTTCTTTTGTAAAGCGGATTTTGATTAGGCCATCAATTTTATTAAAAGTTTCCATTAAAAAACCTTTTTTAAGTTTTAGGGGGCATTCAATCCCTTCTCTGATGTAATTGAAAGGGATTAAGTTTTTAACCAAAATTTTTGACCAGGTCTGGGGCCCCAACTTAACCATATACCACCTTTTTTTCCCTTTCTTCTTCTTTCCCCAGTTTCCCCAAATTTTAAACTTTTACCCCCAGACAACATAAAAGTTGCTGTGACAATGAGAAAACACCCCGCATTTCCCGCACAAGGGGGGAAAAAACTTTGAAAGAAATTTAAAAAGTATAGGGCATTGATGGGGGGGCCCCATTTCCGACTTTTCCCAGTAACTACAGCATAACATGTAAATTTTCACATACATTATTTGGTAACTGAAGGCAAATTACCTATACTGCCCTGTACGTCAATTCTGGGCACACATTGATCTGCTGTTTTTAAAAAGTTTTTATATAAACTTGGGGAAGTTTTTAAACAAAAATTTAAATTTAAAAAAATCGGGTAGAATTTTTGAGGGGAAATTTTGGGGAAAAAACCCACTTATACGGGTTTTCTTGTTTGGAAAAAATTTGTGTTATTTTCCAAAAACCAAAATTTAGGGAAGGAATTTTTTTAAAAGGGGGGGTCAAAAAAAGCAATTAAAGTATGAGAAAAAGGGAGCCTAAAGTTAAAACCGAAAAGGAAAAAAAAAATTTAAATTTTTTCCCCAAACCTCAAAATTGTTGGGGTCCCCCCCTTGAATGCCCCCAAAGCAAATCTGCTTTTCTTCAATTTTGGGGGTTCTTATTCCAACTTCCGGGGGGGGTTTGGGGGGGGGAAGGGGTTTTTTTCACTTACAGTAAAACCAAAAAGCCTTTTTCTGAATGTTTTAAAGGGAAAACCTGGAAAGGTGAAGGGGGAAAATGGATCCCTTGGGGGAAGGTTTTTGGGGGAAAGTGAAGGGGGGGAAAGGGGTTTGGGGAAAAGTACTTTTTTTTTTTTTTTTTTTTTTTTTTCCCAAAACCCCAAACTTTGGAATTTTGGGGGCCGAACCCCCTTTTTTTATGCTTGAAAGGGGTCAGGTACTTTTAGGGAAATTAGACCCCTTTAGCAAAACCCAGTTCCCTTCAATTTTGATAGTGTCAACACCAACATTTTACAGATCTGCGAAGGGCCGCCCTTTACAGGGGGGGGGGGTACAGGCCGGGCCCTTTAGGGTCCCCATTTGGAAAAAGGGGGGCCCCCCAAAAAGGGGGGGGGGCCCCCCTTTTCCTCACGGCAGAGCGGGGGCAGGGCCCGGCGCTCCCGGGGAAAAACCCGGCTCCGGCGGGCCCCCCCAGTGGGGGGCCCCCGAGCCCCTTGGGGCCCGGGGGCCCAGTTGCCGTTCGCTCCCTGGGGCCCGAAAGCGCTTTTGCCCGGGGCCTCTGAAAACCCGGGGCCCGGGCGGTTCCGTTTGGGGGGGGGGCCTAGAGAGGCCCCCGGTTTGGGGCCGGGGGGAAAACCTTAATTTTCCCCCCGGTTTTCCCCGGGGGGGGGCGGGGTTTGTCAGCGGAGCGCACGCCATTTAGCGTTTCGTCCGCTGATTTTCCCCGGGGAAGGCTGAAGGGTTATGGGGCCCTTTCAGCCCCCCCCCCCCCCCCGCCCCCCCCCCCCTTAGGGGCCCGCACTTCAGTGCGTGGGAGCCCGGGGGTGGCCCTTTGTCACTTCAGGGCCTATGCGGGCCCCGGCAGGAGGCCGGGGGCCCGGGCTTTTCTGGGGAGCGGGGGGGGGGAGGGGGGTTTCGGGGTAAAGGGGTGGTTTGTTGTGTTTTTTTTTTTGTGTTTTTTTTTTTTTTTAAAGGGTAAAAAGGAAGCGGGCCCTTTTTACACTATAAATTAAGGGGGGCCCTGTTCCCTTTTCTTAATGGGGGGCATTTGCCAAGGGGGGCCCCTGTTTTACCTTAAAAGGGGGGGCCCCCTGCTCCCCTATCACTAAGGGGGCCCGGGGCCCCCTTTTGGCCATTACCCTTGGGTTTTTAAAGGGGGGCGGGCCCCTGTTTACCTTTTAATTCCCTTTAATTGGGGGCCCTGTTTACCAAATCATTTAAAGGGGGGCCCTGTACCCTAACTTTAATTTGGGGGGCCTGCAAACCTTTCATTTAAAGGGGGCCAGGGGAAACCCTTATCACAAAAGGGGGTTTTCCTTGTTACCTATTCTTTAAAAGGGGGGCCCCTGCTTCCCCTTTATGTCAAATTTGGGGGGGCCCTTTGGTTTTCCTTATCTTTAAGGGGGGGGGGCCCGGGGCTACCCATCACTAATGGGGGCCCCTGCCAAACCTTTTTCATTAAAGGGGGGCCAGCAAACACTTTTAACTAAAGAGGGGGGTCCTGCTCCCCCTATCATTAAAGGGGGCCCTGTACCTATGTCTAAGGGGGGCCCTTTTACCTTCTTTAAAAGGGGGCCCTGCTCCCTATCACTAATGGGGCCATGTTACCTATCATTTAAGGGGGCCAGGGCCTCCTATCATTTAAAGAGGGCCCTGCTACCTATCATTAAGGGGGCCCGGGGCAAACCTAACAAAAATGGGGGCCCTGCTACCTATCCTTAAAGGGGGGCCCACCTGTTTAACCTTCTTTAAAAGGGGGGGCCCGGGCTACCCTTTAACCATTAAAAGGGGGGCCCTGTTTCCCTTTGTCAAATGGGGGCCCGTTTACCTATCCCCAAAAGGGGGGCCTTTGCTACCTAGGGGTCTAATGGGGGCCCCTGCTACCTTTTATAACTAAAGAGGGGCCCGGGTTTTTCCCTTTTATGTTTTAATGGGGGGCCCCTGACGTTTTCCCTATCTCTAAAGGGGGCCCCTGCCCGCACCTGTTTTTTAAAGGGGGGGCCCTAAAGGCTACCCTGTCTTTTAAAAAGAGTGCCCTGGTTTTCCCCCTAACTCAAAAGGGGAAGGGGCCCCGGGCTCCCTTTAACCTCTAAAGGGGGACCCTTTGGGTTTACCTCAACCCTCTAAAAGGGGGGGGGCCCTGGGCTACCTTAACTTTTAAAAGGGGGGGCCCTGGTTACCTAACCCCCTTTAAAGGGGTGGGGCCCTGACTTTTTTAACCCCAAAACCCTAAAGGGGGCCCTGCCCACTTTAATTTTTAAACTTTTAATTAAGGGGGGCCTTGATCTTTTTTAAACATTTAAAGGGGGGCCCCTTGGGGGGGGAATCTACCTTTAAACATTAGGGGGGGGCCCTGACTCAAACCCTTAAAAAAAATTAAAAGGGGCCCTGACTTTTTACCTAAAAACCAAATTAAAAGGGGGGGCCCCACTGCTGCCCTTTTTTCCAAATTTTAAAAAGGGGGCTCGTGGTTTTTTAAAATTTTTACCCAAAAAACCCAATTACGGGGGGGGTTTGGACCTTTCAACTTATCCGGGGGGGGGTCTAAACTCCCTAAATAGGGCCGTCAAATTTAAACCTGGGGGATTTTGGAAAATTTCCCAAAAACCCCTAACCCTAGGGTCTTGTCTAGGGAAACCCTGGTTTTTATAATTGTTAGGGAGCAGCCCATGTTTAAGCATTATTTCCAGGGATTTTATTTCCTTTTCCCCCTTTTCCAACCCTTTTGGGGAAATAATTGCCCTTTCAAATTTTTTGGGGGCTTGTCCCGGGTTTTCCCCTTCCCCCCCCTGGGGAATTTTTGGGGGTACAGGGGGGTGGGAAAAAGGAAAAGAGGGGGGGAAAAGTGAGGTTTTTTAAAGATTTTTGTGTGTAATTTCTGCAGGGATGAGTTTTTGGCGGGGGAAATTCATCTAGGCGGTGGGGAAAACGGAGGAGAAAAAAAAGGGGAATAAGAACGACTCATGGGGGAAAAGGAAAAACCCCTTTCCTCGTTTAGGAAATTTTCCGGGGGAGTCCTGATTTGGGGGGTTTATTTTGCTTCTATTTTTGGGATCAGTGTGATTCCCTGAAAAATGTGATGTGACCGAGTGGTGTGAGGCCCTTTCTTATTTTGGTCTCTATAGGGGCGGTGTTTTTGGTTATACCTTGAGTTTGGGGGGTTAGGACCCTTCCCCTTTGGGTTTTCTTATAGGGGGGGGTGAAAGGTTATCCCCTGAGCTGGTTTTGGGGCCCTTTAATGGGGTTTTTTCCTTATGGGGCCGGGGGGGGGTGTTTTTTGGTTAAAAATTGGGCCCACTAGTTTAGGGGCAGTTTTAACTTGCCCCGGATTGTAAGGGGTGAGGGAAACACCTGCCCCTGGGGTAGGATTTAAATTTTTTTTCGGGGGCGGGGGGTTTTTTTTAATTTTAAAAGGGGGGGTAAAGGGGGGCGGGGGGCCCCCAAGGGGAAAATTTGAGGGGATATTGTTGGGGGTTTGGGGGGGGTGTTTTTTGTATGGGGGTGGGGGGGGGGGTAGTGTTTTTGGGTGGAGGGGGGTTTATTGTAATTTGTGGGTGGAGGGGGATATTTTTAATTGGGGGTGGGGGGGGTTTAATTTTATTTATGGGGGTGGGGGGGGGTTTTTGTATGTGGGTGGAGGGGATATTGTATGTGGGTGGGGGGGGGGGTTATTGTATGTGGGTGGGGGGGGGAGTTTTTAGGTGGGTGGAGGGATTTTTTTTTTATTTGGTGGGGGTGGGGGGGGGGAATATTTTTTATGGGGGGGGGAGGGGGGATTTGTATGGGGGTGGGGGGGGATATGGAGGGGAAGTTACTTTGGGCCCTGTGTCAAATTGATATGTTAGACTGACAGATGGGGTGAGATAAGATATGTGACTCTTTTTGCTATTGTATACCCCAAAATTTACAGTTCTTTTTTGCAAAATGTATTATGGGGTTTAAAATGGGCGCATTTATGCCCTAGAGGCCTTTTTTTTTTTTGCTGGGGGGGGGCGATCGGGTTGGCTGGGGGGCGGGGGGGTTCGGGGTTGCTGGGGGGGGGGTTTTTCGGGGGGGGGCCCCAGGTGTTCAGCTGTAGGGGGCCCTGAAATTTCTTTTTGGGGCGGCCGCATCTCAGGGTATACATTCTTTAATATGTTTTACCCATTTTTTATTTTTGTTTTACATTTATGTGTTTTACTTTTCCTTAATGGTATACACATTTTAATATTTTAAAACATTTATGTGTGTTTTGTGGTATTATATAAACCTACATACATATCCCAAAAAAAAATTTAAAACAACCTTTTAAAAAATGAAATATAATACTTTAAATAAATTTAACACTTTACTTTAAAAATTATATATGCAGACTAGATACAATGTACAAAAAATTATTATATTAAACACACTTTATATTGTATGCAAAATTAATTTATTTTTATATATATTTATATTTTAATTTTCACACACGTATGTTTTTAAAATTTTATATTTTATATATTTTTAATTCCCACACACACACAAATTTATACACACTTAAAACCTTTACAAAAAATTTTTTGGGCAAAACATATACATAAATTTTTAAACCCTAAATATACATACCACAACAACAAAAATATTTTTCCCCTTAAAAAATACATATATGAAATATGTAAAACCCCACAAAAAATGTACAAAAAAATGCATACATATGTACCACATACAGGGAAAAATTTTTCATTTTTCTGGCATTTGGCGAATATAAATGTTTTTCGTTAATATTTAATTGACCTAAAGGGGGAAAGGTTTATTTAATTTCAGGGTCAGATAGTGAGAAAAAATTGCATATATGTTTTCTATATATTTTTTATGTAAACTTCGGGTTTTAAAGTGTACTTTTTTACTCTTTACAAAACCACACACGCAACCACACAATATTTATTTTATATTTATTTATTTAAATATATATATATATATTAAAACATACATATGTATATATTAAAAACTATTTTAAAAATAAATATGTGTATTTATAAAAAATAAATATGTACAAACTTTGGGTTACACCAAAGTGTTTTTATAAAAACTATTTATTTCTGATCGCCCAAAGGGCAGACCCCATTGGGATTACTTCCCCACCTAGGTAAAAACTAGGAGGACGGGTTTAAAACAAGCAGTAATTAAACCAAATTAAATCACTTGGTTTTTCCCCTATAAACCCTGGGGGAAGCCCCTCACCCCAGTATTTTTTTCTCTCTCAGGGATCCCAATATAAAAAAAACCCTAGAGCTGGGCCCGGGCTAAACCTTTCCCCTTTCCCCTCCTCTCCTCCTGGTGACAGTACTATATTGAAAAGGGGGGGACGTTTCTGAGGATTAGGGATTCTAAGGAATCAGTGATTTGTTTTTCCCCTAAGGAGAAAAGATTTCCCCTTTTATATATATATAATTTTTAAAATATATTATATTATATATATATATATAATATTTATAAAATTTTTAAACCCACTCCCAAGGGGCTCCAAGTCACCTATTTTTGGGAAACGGCTTAAATTTTGTCGTTTTTAAACCATTTAAAGCAGCTGGTCTAAGAGCTAAATTCAAAAATTCACATAAAAATTTTTGGATCCCCAGTGTACGGGCGGAATGAAAAGCAGTCCCCAAACTTTCTTTGCTTCCTCTACGTGGGCATCCTTACTGTAGCCGGCCCTTTTTGGTATTTGGTAAACCCATTTAAACCCCAAGATCTTGCAAGATGAGGTTTAAAGGGAAGGAAAACCTAAAAACTTCTTTCCTAAATGAAGTTTTCTTTTTTTTTTTGGGGTTTTTTTTTTTTTTTTTGTAATATCAACTGTTTAAAGGAGGGGGCCATAAGGCTGGGTTTCCCCAAGGCCCTTAACTGCGGAACGAAATTTTGGGTCCCGCAATTACGTCATGTGGGGGGGCGGGGGCGGGGGAGGGGGAGGGGGGGCCCGGCACCTCGCCCCCCCAAAAGCAATCATTTCTGCGGGGGTACACGCCACTAGAAAGGGGGGAAAATGAAATTATCTCCCCACCGGGGATTCCGGGCGGGGGGAGGAGGAGACGAAATCCTTTTTCCCTCTAGGGAGACCTTGTGGATTACCGTAATGAAGGGGCCCGTTTTAAAGCTCTTTAAATCTGCGCCTTTAAAGGGGGCGAAGTTTGGGGACCGAAAAAAGCCCCATTTTAACCCGGGGGTGAAACATGGCCTTGGGGGGTTAAAAACCAATGGTCTGTGAGACATTCCACCAAAAAAACCCATTTCTGTAATCAAACCTTTCCCAAACCAAATCAGTCCCCCAAAATCTCTTTTAAAGTTTCAGCGATGAAAGTTTTTGGGCCATGAAATCCCCGGGGAAAAAAGTTTCAAAATCCATTCCCTTCAGGCCAACATCTTTCCTCCCGGAGGGGAAGCAAAAGGGTTTCCCCCAGCCGTGGTTTAAATATGAGTACACCTGGTTGAGATCTAAATTTGGGCGTTAGACCCGAAACCCCAAATGAGGCCAAATTTGAACTTGACTCCTTCAAAACCCAAAAGGAAAGCCTCCCCTTTGGGCTGGGTTGCCCATGTTAAAAAGGCCCTGGGTTCAGCAAATGTGGGCTCCTCAGGAAAAAGAGGTATTTCCAACCTAATGGAAAAAAAGCCATCAAGTTAAACTTGTACCTTTTCGCCCATCCCAAATTTAATTAGAATGTTTCCCCGTACAAACAAGGGCAAACTAGTATCGGTTTATTACCCAAAAAAAACAAGGGGGCCCAGAAGCCCCCCTCTTTCCAGATTAAAGGTGGAGGTTATTGATAGGAAGGGAGAATAAAATCTCTACAACAAGTTTAGCAGTGCAAAATTCGAGGCTCCTTTAATGGGACTGCAGTTGGGGTCAGCTTTGGGATTTTTCCCTTTCACCCCCAAAATAAAGGAGTCTGAACCCCAAAAAACTTTCAAAAAAATTTTCTTGCAGGATGGGATACCCCGACCTGGATGTCATGGCAAAACTCCAAAACAATCAAAACAAAAAAACTTTTGCTTCCCCCTCATCCAGGGGGTCCCCTTTTAGCAATATAGGGGGGGGGCAATCCCGTTGGGGGAACAAAATTTAAATTTTTATATTTTTTTCCCCCTTCCTTTAGGGCCCAAAATGTCCTCTGGGGAAAATTTAGACGAGAAAAAACCCGAGGGCCCTTTTCGGTTTTTCCCCGGCCCCATCGGGCCTCGTTCTCTCCGTTTTGTCTTAAAAAAAGGGCAGATTCTAGAAAACTACCAGGACTTTCCCATTCAGTACGGCATGTTCTATCCTCAAGTGCAAAAAAGGGTCCAAACTGATTTGGGTTGGGAAACTGAGCGGGAAAAATTTTAAAAAAGTCTGGGGCTCTTTAGATTGGGGAAATGGGGGTTTAAAAAACCCCCTTTTTTGGCTGCCCAGAAACCTGCAACTATATCCCTTTATAACAGGATTTTGGGGAATCTTACAAAAGGTGGGGCCCCCTTGAAGGAAAATCTCGGGGTAACTCGCTACCTACTGTACTACAGTTTCTTTAGGAAGGGGTTTTTAAAAAAGGCCCCCAAATACAATACATTTAGGTCCATTCCAGCAATTTTTAAAGGGGGTTGTCTCCCTACAGAGTTTCTAGGGATTTTTGGTTTTTTTAATGGGGAAATTTCTCTGTCACATCGGGTTTAAGACTGACTGTAAATTTTTATACAGATTTCCCTGCTGTATTTAAAATTTTGTGTTTTTTTTTTGCTAAATTTGTTCAGATTAAGCTTCTAAAAGTTCAAAAAAACTTCTCTGAAAACTGCTAGCAGGAATTTTTATCTGATCCCCCAAACAAAAGCCCCAATTTTTCAGTGGGTTACTTTAGATAAAACCCAAACTTTTTACTGCCCCAGCAGCACCGGGGCTGCCGCAACCTGTTGAGCATTTACTCATGCCCATCCAT
Organism: Phyllomedusa bahiana; assembly: GCA_025379985.1. Taxonomy (NCBI): domain Eukaryota; kingdom Metazoa; phylum Chordata; class Amphibia; order Anura; family Hylidae; genus Phyllomedusa; species Phyllomedusa bahiana. The sequence goes on from JAODAL010011772.1 coordinate 43,758, forward strand.
AGAACAAACGCAGGGGGGAGAGTTTTTTACAGGTGGGTTTTCTGAGGGAATGAAAAAAGCCAGGGAGGGGATTATTTGACCTTTTATCGCCCTTTAAAAAAAAAGTGAACAAAGCAATTTTATTGGGGAAAATTTTTTTTATTTTGTGTTTTCCTGCAAAATTTTTGGAAAACTTTTCTTTTGTGGGAGGCCCAACCCCTTTTTTGGCCCCAGTTTGGAATCAAGGAGTCTTCAAAAACCAAAACCCCCTTGGTTCAGGGAAAATTCTTTTTAAAAAAATAGTCCCCGAAAACTTTTAAAAGGGGGTGGGCATAATCCCATACCCAAAATGAAAACTTTTTTTTACTGGTCTGAACCCCTTAAAACCGGTCCACCCTTTTAGCCCCAAAGCTCCCGTCTAGTCTCAAATAGATTTCACTTTTTAAAACCACTTTTTCTTTGTGGCCATTAAATTCAGCAAAAAAGGGTTTAAAGGGGAAAACTTTCAAACTTCTCTTGTAGAGAAAAACCGGGATTTTTTGGGGAAAGAAAACCAAAAAGGATTGGGGTTATGTGCGCACTATGCCCGGGTTTTTTTTCCAAAAAAAATGACTTAAAAAATCTAAAAATTTTTAAACCAAAAAGAAATTTTTCTCCCACTGTTCTTTCCGAATTTCCGTGGAGAAAAAAACAGATTTTGTAAAAAACTGGATATGAGAAGAAGCAGTGCTCCCAAATTTTTACCGCTACTCAAAACCTTTCCGTTTTGGGGAAAAGGGCCCTTGTTTTTTACAAATTTATGGCCAAAAAAAGGAAAAAGGGGGGGGCAAAAAAGCCAGTAGGGACTCTGGCCACCCGAAATTTAAAAGGTTTTTAAAAAAATAATGTTACAGATTCTGGGGTCAAGATTCACCCATTTCATTCTCCGGGCTCATTTCACAAAAATCCCTTTGGCATTTCCCGGGGAGAGTTTGGCCAAGTGCCTTTTGGTTTCACACTTGTGAGGCTGCAAAAATTGGTTTCCCCCCATTTCCCCCATCTGTAAAGCAAATTTTTTTAGATTGGATGCCCCTTTTTGGAAATGTTCGTTTGTTGGTGGGGAAATTAATTTTCAGGGAAAGCTTTCCCGGGGAAAGGGCCCACCCTTTAGGGATTGCTTTTTAAATTTTTAATGGTGTGCTGGGCCTTTCGGACGATCAGGAAAAGGGAAATTTGTTACCGAAATTTTTTTTTCCTGGAGGGCCGTAGGGGGAAACACAGCCCCTTTCCCACCCAGATTATTTTTTTCCCTTTCTACTTTACAAAAACGGGGTGGGTGGTGCCCAGCCCGGGCTTTATAGGGGGAAAAATTTAAATGGGGGCCCAAAATTTGTTCAATTAATTTCTTTTTTTAATCTGGGCCTTCCCCGTTGTTTCCTAGGGGGGGTAATCCCAAATTTGGGGTGCTGCCCTTCGGGAATCCAGGAAAAAGAAATTTCGGTTAAACAAATTTCCCCCTATTAATTATTTTAAATATATATAACAAAAATATTTAAAATTTTATATATATAAAATAACAACCCCTACACACACACAATATATTTCAAAACACACCAAAACTTGCAAAAAAAGAAAAGAAAAAACCAGTTACACTTTAAAGGGGGTTTTTTCTTACACGGGTTTTGGCCAAAATTGAGCTGTTTCTTTTCTGTTAAAAGCTTCAAAACCAGGGCGAGGGGATCTCCTCTCAGTAGGGGGTATCTTCCCTACTTTAAGAATTGACAAAATCTTTGTGTGTGAGGGAGTGGGGGAGAAGGGTTTTTCACTGTTATATGGGGTTGGGGGGGGTACAGTGGGGTTTGGGGGGTGTATGGGAAGGGGTCTGGGCAATTACGGGGTCTCTAGCAGGGGAGATTAACTTTTCCCCTTAATTTTAAAACATCCTTATGGATGGGGTTATATGAGGGGGGGATGGGAATTCTAGCTGCTAGAGGGGCTCCCGTAATTGGGCCCCGGGGTTTCCCATTAATACAGCCATTCCCCTGGGGGAAGGGGGATAGAGAGGAGCTCAGACCAGCCTGTTTTTTTTACAAAATAACCGCCCCTTTTCAAATAGGGGCCCAAAAAATCAAAAAAAAAACAAAAAGGGGAAATGGGTTTATATTCCCATAGCGGGGCCCAAAAACAAACCCCAAAAAAAAAATTACCCAAAAAATTTTTTTTATTAAACCAAAAATTAAAAAAATAACCAAAAAAAAAATAAAATTTAAACGGTGCTTGGGTTTAAAATGAAGAATAAAAAGCTGGAAAGTAAGGCCCAATGTAAGTTTAAATTCACAAACCTTAAATGTTAGTAAAAAACAATACATTAATAAAGTAAAGCAAAATACCCAATTACCCCCAAATGTTTAAGTAAAGCAAGAAAGGGATAAATTTCCATCTAACAAAAAAAAGGAAAAAAAAAATTATTTTAAACTTACTTTAAAGGGTGACTACAGGGCCAGCAGACGAAAAGGGGGACGGGCCCCTTTCGTGTTTCGCTGGGGAAACTTTTTAAACTTTTGTTATTGTTAAAATTTGTTTAAAAAAATATATTTTTTGTAATTTTTATTTTTTTTTTGGGGTTTTTTGGGGTTTTTCCCCCTTGGGCCCTTTTTTAAAAAGACACAGTCATCCCAGGCAGTTTTTTTCACTTTCTTTTTTCCAAAAGCTCAGAGGGGAGTAAGGGGAAAAGGCCCGCCAATCACAGCAAAGGGGGCGTTTCCCCATCCAGGGGGGTTGTCCGAACGGGCCCAAAAGACTTTAAACAAACCCCAAACACAGAAAAAAGGGGGTGTGGACCCGAAAACCCCGGCTTTAAGGGTTAGGTGTAGAGCACCAGGGTTTTAAATTATATCTGCTATATTTTAAATGATTTGGTAAATTTCAAAAAAAAATTTCAAAAGTGCTTATTTTTACTGTTTCCCCTATTAAAAGATATGACCCGTGAAACGAAAAAAAAACCTTTAAAAAACAATGTAACCCCCAAGCCAATCCCCTTTCTGTGGAAATTCCCAAAGTTTAGAAAATGAATCAACTGGATTGTGAATAAAATTTTCCCGGGTTTTTGTAAAATGGGAAAAGGGCAACAGGTAAAAAAGGGTAGGCAATTAGGGAAGACAACTCTTATAAAGAAGTGGTTCTGCACGTGAGCACAGACCCACTGACTCATGAGGGTGGTATGTGGTCCTGACTGTCCACAAGTTGGTGTTGTGGTTACAGCCCATCATCATGCAGGGCGATTGGAACTTGTAAGAGAGCACCAACAGCTGCAGATTCGACATTTGCACCCTGTGCTATTCACAAATGAGAGTAGGTTCGCACTGAGCACATGCGACGGATGTGGCAGTCTTCAGCTTCCATGGAGAATGTTCTGCAGGCTGCAACAACCTCCAGCATGACTGGTTTGGGAGTAGGTCAGTATTGTGGGGAGGCATTTCTTGGGGGAGGGGAGGGGGCCGCACAGCCGTCCATATACTAGCCAGAGGTATCCTGACTGCCATTATGTACCGGGATGAGATCCTCAGACCCATTGTGAGACCAGATGCAGAGAGCCCTGGGTTCCCTCTGATATATGAAAATGCTAGGCCTCATGTGGCTGAAGTATGTCAGCAGCTCTTGCACGATGAAGGCATTAATGCTATGGACTAGCCTTACCATTCCCCAGACCTGAATCTAATAAAAAAAAAAAAAAAGGATTGGATTATAATATAGATAGAGTGGGAGTTGGCTTGACAAAACAGGAACATTAAATATCCCTGCAGGAGGCTTGACAGCAGTCGTTTAATGTCCAACAAAAATATAGCTCATCTTCAGCTAAATATAACCGGAAGTTTTATACACCACCATGTAGCTTGGTGAGTCCACATGCAGACCAGCAGGTTGGTCTCAGTCTTGTTAGGAGGGCTTCTTCCTGCAGCTCCTGTCTGCACCTGTGGAAGAAATGGCTCCCACACACAATACTCACTCTTCACACCTGAAGCCTGGAGCAGCAGTCTTCAAGGCCTAAAGAGATCCAGTAAGATCCGGACTGGAATGTAGGAACAGCCTCCAAACCCCACACTATAGCCGTTCCGGGAAAACAGGCCATTTCAGCTGCAATGCAGCTATACGGACTTGAAAACACGTCAGTAACCTACTGTTAATGACTATGACGACCTACCATTTGAATATGGGGATAGTCAAAATACTTAGACGATCTACGTTTGTCTAAACCCAACCATAATGCATTAGTATGAGTGCTTCTCCACATGCTTCAAGTAAAACAGAGGTCACCGGCAATTACATAGTTTGTAAGGCCGAAAAAAGACAAGATGTCCATCCAGTTCAGCCTATTTTGCTAAAGTGTTGATCCAGAGGAAGGCAAAACACCCCAATGAGGCAAGAGCCAATTGTCCTCATTTTAGAGAAAAAAAATTCCTTCCCGATTCCAATCTGGCAATCGGAATAATCCCTGGATCAACGACCCTACTCTAGAATCCTAAACACTATAACTTGTTATATTATTATGCTCCAGAAATGTATCCAGACCCTTTTTGAACTCTGTTGTTGAATTCACCATGACAAGTTCCTCTGGCAGAGAGTTCCACAGGCTCACTGCTCTTACAGTAAAGAATCCCTTTCTATGTTTATGTAGAAACTTTCGTTCCTCCAGACGTAGAGGTCGCCCCCCTTGTTCTGGATACAGTCCTGGGTATAAATAAATCTTGAGAGAGATCTCTATATTGACCTTTAATATATTTATACATATTTATGTCGTCCCCCTCTGAAGCCGTCTTTTCTGTAAACTAAATAATCCTAATCTTGCTAATCTTTCTGGGTATTGTAGTCCACCCAGTCCTTTTATTTTTGTTGCCCGCCTTTGTACCTGTTCAAGCTCTACAATGTCTTTGCTGTGCACTGGTGCCCAAAACTGTACACAATATTCCATGTGTGGTCTAACCAGTGACTTGAATAATGTTATCATATGCATTTATGCCCCTATTAATACACCCCATAATCCTATTTGCCTTGGCAGCTGCTGCCTGACACTGGCTGCTACAATTAAGTTTACTGTCCGCCAGGATTCCCAAATCCTTCTCCAGTCACTTTTTTCCAGCGTTTTTCCATTTAACATGTAATGGATTTTTCCTCTCCATGTGCAGATCCTTGCATTTGCCTGTATTAAACCTCATCTGCCACTTCTCTGCCCAGGCCTCCAACCTATCCAGATCCCTTTGTAATAACACATTATCCTCTATTGTGTTGATTACTTTACAGAGCTTAGTATCATCTGCAAAGATACCAGATCATCTTCAAAATATAAAGCCACATAACAATACTGCCCCCAAGGCCATAAAAATGTAAAATAGCACAGGCAAGTAAGATTGTTTAAGAACTGTTTACTACAGCATTCCTTACATATTAGTTCAGAAGTACAAATACTACATACTGGTCAGCTTACTAAAATACATTACGGTATAGAAAAAAGGTATAGTAGATGTTCACAGGCAATAAAATATATACTCAAAACTTCTATAAAGACTATATACAGAATCTTGCAATTGGTAATGAGGCAGTGCTTGCAACATTTTCATGATGTACATTTAACAGCTTATAAAAGAGCAACTCACATTACTACAATCATAACACTGCAACCTCTAAAGGGAAGGCAACATGCAAAAAAACATTCAAATAAATTCATTAAAAAAATAAAGTGGATGTATACATCAGGTAATGTTCATGACACTCTGTACAGTTCTGACGTCACTGCTGCTCTACAAGTATTCCCCATGGCAAGGCGGATCACTGCTCCATCGGTGAAAACATTATTAGGTCTGTTAGTGCCGCATCAGGCTCGACCCTCATTGGTGAATGCTGTACCTGGAAAGAAAGAGGTCAGTTAAGAAGCTATTCCCAAGTTACAGAAGTAGAAGATAATGCGCTCAGGTAAAAGCATAGCTACATGTTCAAGATTTTTTTTTTTTTTTAAAGGGTTGATATGCATACACTATTGTCATAAGTAATTATCTGCCTGTCCACTGTAAAATAATCAGGCAAGGTCCTGAGAATAGAACACTCACATTTTAGACCATTCAGTCACATAGGTCAAGGATCGAAAAGCCAACTACCCTGTTTCCCCGAAAATAAGACACAGTGCATTTTTTTATACATTTCAGTGTTTGGCTGCTTATGCTGGTGTTTGTGATGAAATCACTACAGTATATTAACTAATGTGGATTTTTGTTGAACTGTAAATGTGAATTCTTGTTCATGGAAAAATAAGACAATCCCTAAAAATAAGTCTTCGCTCGTCTTTAGGAGCAAAAAGTTAATATAAGACACGGTCTTATTTTTGGGGAAACCGGGTACTACGTCCTCGCTATAGTTAAAACTGTGCACTCTAAAGGGGTATTCTGACAAGACATTTATGGCAGATCTATAGATGGGGTCATTTGTTCATGACAAACCAGCTGCAGCAGAAGAGGAACGAGTCCGCTATCCATGCACATGACTTTCCCAATTAGAGTACATTCACATGGCCGATTTGGATGCTGAAAATTTCAGCGCGTACTAGCGTCAAATCCTCGTTGGACAACCCATGCCTGGAAGTGCAGTTTTTAGATGAGGATTTGACTCTGATTTTCAGCCTCCTATATACTACTATAAGGGCTTGTTCACACTGCTTATTTGGACGAGGTTTTCAGAGCGTTTCTTTGCCTGAAACAAGCTTCTTCAGAAGAGGTTTTAGAGGCGTTTCTCTGCGAGGTTTTCACCCATACAAATTAATAGCCAGGACAAAAACCGCACCTAAAACACGCTTCAAGAATTGACATGATACTTTTTTCAGTGCTTCCAAAGAAACGTGTAAAAACCTCGTCCTGTGTGAACTACGAGTTTTTACATAGGAATCAATTAAATGAACTGGGGGCGTGTTGGACGAGGTTTTGGGCCAGGAAACGCTCTGAAAACTTCGTCCAAATAAGCCATGTGAACATGGCCGTAGGCAAGGTGAGGATTCCGTCTCAAGAAGAAACATATCAAACTTTTCCAGCATTGAAAAAAAAAAATCAGCACCAAGAAAAATCAGCTTTGTGCGATTCTTCCATATGAAACAATGGAAGGCAGATTGCAGTTGGATCAGATGCTAAATCCACATTAGAATCTGCGTCCAAATTAGCCATGTGAACATACCCTTATAGTCTACTGCAGTTGTAAGAAATGGCCAAGAAAGCCGTCTCATCATTGGTGAGCCCACCAATCGGACCATTAGTGGCATATTCTATACCCTTTTCATGCTATTTTACTACAACTATTATCTAAGAATATTTGGTCTGCCTCTCATGGGGGCGGAGGGAAATAAAAACCCACACACTATTAAGATATAAACTTTTAATGTAGAACACAATAAATATCAGAGGACATGATTAGGACATTCAAATAGTACACCCAATAAATACATAAAGCTTCAGTCTGCAACCCTAATTCTGTTGTAGCAGTCATCTGTATCAATCCTTATCTTCTCAAAGCAGCTGACAAACAAGATATACTCAGAGCAATTAAATCATTTCTCTACCATAATCGGGGAGCAGCCGCCCAGGAAGTCAAGGGGATCAGTGGTGGCCTTCAGATCTAAAAAGACAAAAAACAATACTGTCATTTAGTGCACGTGTTAATCCGAAAGGTAAAAGGAACATTTGTGGCAAAACTGGCACTGTTATGACTACTCCAGGGGCAGAGGGGGGCGCTGCATGACAATCTGTTGAATTGGTGCTCTAAGTGTCAGGATCTCCCCATAGCAGACATACGTAAGTATTCAATGTAGTGTGAAAACAAAGTCGTAAATCTTTGTTCCAGTGGACAGGTTAACTTAGAATAGCTCCAGGTAAAGGTATGTATATACCTGCCTAGAATATAACCCTGTGAGTAACTATTTATGCAGACTGTGCCAAATAAACTCACAATTTTGTCAGTAAAACCAGTGTCTTACTAGCCATTTAATGCAGTCATTAACTAAATGTAAAACCTTAAAGGGGTTTTGCCAGGATGTAATGTTGACGTGGGATCCTCCAAAATGGGTATTTAATCACTTTTCTAAATATATGTGATTAAAAAAAGTGAAGCCTGTGAGAGCTACAGTCTGACTAAGATGCCCTTGGTTTCCTGACTATTAAAAGTAGATACGACCAGGAGCTTAGTTGGCCGCGCTTGTATTGTTTGCACTTATCTGATGGCATGGAACATGAACAAGCTTTGAAGGGACTGGGGAGAAAAGATCTGGTGTCTGCTGTATAGAGAATCCACAGGTTGTAATGCAACTATCTGAGTAAACACGCAGACACTCCCTGGCTCCCTGCCCAGACCACCCCCCCCCCCCCCCCCCCCACCGCAGCTCCTGAACAAATGAAAGACCGCTGCCTGCTTGGAGCTCATCTTCTCTCCTGAGCAGATAAGAGGGAGAAAACAAAACCCGTATAGCTTGTGCACAATACAGTTATCCTCTGTGGATTAGCCAAACAATGTTGACTCAACTACAGGGACTGAATATACGGAGCATGCATGGGAGGTGGAGCGATGACATCAGAGGTGGTACTTGTTTTTTTAAACACAGAAACAACACCCCTTTTCTCAAGGCTCAAGAGCACAGATCAGCCCGTTAGGTGAGGAAATCACTTCTTGGCAAAACCCGTTTAAAAGCGGCACCAAATGTGAAATTCCTATAGTTTTCCAAGTCTCCGTGGAACCATCTCAGCCTTGGTGAAGGCTGACCAGTCTTCTCCAAGTAATTTTTTTTTTTTTTTAGCACACAGGCCTTCAGCAGCAATCATGTCCTCATGTGGCCGCCAATTGCTGTGCAGGTCTGGCCGTAGCTCCTGGCAAAGGCAAACTCATGCAGCCACACAGGGTCGTGGTTGCAGCTGAAGGCAAGTGTATATAGAACATATATAGACAAAACACGGTCTTCAGAGTAGCATACAAAAAGTACATATTAGTAAAATAGAATTTAAAGCGATAACTCAAGATAAACACTTTCCCACTCAACCAAAACTGATCGGTGTTAAAAATTCAACCAGTAAACATGAAGGTTACCACGTAAAACATAGGCGTTTGAGGTAGGTAGAATTATTTAGATCACTAAAATAGCTGAACAATAAAAATAACCTGATAGATGGACCCCGGAGTTGCTAGTCGTGGCCCCATATGGCACTGAATTTAGAATAGCCTTTTTTTTTTTTTTTTTTTTTAAATACCCATCTTCATAGCCTTATTATTTTATTTAGTTTAGCAATATATTCTATAACCATTGGAGAGGAAGGTTGGATCCAATGATAGGCCACTGATTGCATGGCTTGAAACAGCATTCTAGACATTGGAGAAATTGGTACCCTGAGCATGAAGACTGCCTAAAACACATCTTGGGATCAGGAGGTAACTGGCCCCCATGTACCTTCCAGAGAGTGTGGGTGCGCCCATGTACGTGTATTTGTTAAGTACACTTCTACTATGAGAGACAGAATCTAAAAACCAAAAAAACCACATTGTATGATTTTTTCAGAATTTGCATTTTATTGCATGAAATAAGTATTTTCTCGCCGACCAACCAGCAAGAATTCTGGCTCACAGACCTGTTCGTTTTTCTTTAAGAAGCCCTCCTACTCTGCATTCATTATCTGTATTAATTGCACCCGTTTGAGCTCGTTACCTGTATAAAAAGACACCTGTCCACACAATCACACTGCAACCTCTCCACCATGGCCAAGACCAAAGAACGGTCTACAGACAATAGTGACAAAACTGTAGAGCTGCACAATGCTGGGATGGGCTACAGGACAATAGGCAATCAGCTTGGTGAGAAGGCAATACTGTTGTGCAATTATTAGAAAACATAAGAAACACAAGATGACTGTCAATCTTCCTCTTGGGGGGTAAGGATTATTCTGAGAGAGGTCAGGAATGAGCCCAGAACTACACAGGAGGACCTGGTCAATGACCTGAATAGAGCTGGGACCATAGTCTCAAAGATTACCGTTAGTAATGCACTACATCGTCATGGATTAAAATCCTGCAGGGCACACGAGATCCCCCTGCTCACACCAGTACTTGTCCAGGCCCGTTTGAAGTTCACCAATGACCATCTAGATCACAGGTGTCAAACTGCCGGCCCTCCAGCTGTTGGGAAACTACAACTCCCATCATGCATTTGTATAATCTGTAACAGTGGGCATGATGGGAGTTTCCCAACAGCTGGAGGGCCGCAGTTTGACACCCCTCATCTAGATGATCCAAAGGAGGCGGGAGAAGGTCATGTGGTCAGAGGAGACCAAAATAGAGCTTTTTGGTATCAACTCCACTCGCTGTGTTTGGAGGAAGGAGGATGAATACAACCCCAACATCATCCCAACAGAGAAGCATGGGCATGGAATCATCATACTTTGGGGGTGCCTTTCTGCAAAGGGGACAGGACAACTGCACTGTACTGAAGAGAGGACGAATGGGGCCACGTTTCATAAGATTTTGCCCAACAACCTCCTTCCCTCAATAAGAATATTGAAGATGGGTCGTGGCTGGGTCTTCCAGCAGGACAATGAACCGAAACATACAGCCAGGGCAACTAAGGAGTGGCTCTTTAAGAAACATTTCAAGGTCCTGGAGTGGCCCAGCCAGTCTCCAGACCTGGAATAGTAGAAAGGTCACGCACACCTAGGAACTCATTATGAATCTGGGTGCAAAATGGAAAAGACTCAAGACCCCAATCTGAAACTCCATGTAGTCCAGCGACAGCCCCGAAATCTGAAAGATCGGGAGAAGATCTGTATGGAGGAGTGGGCCAAAATCCCTGCTGCAGTGTGTACAAACTTCGTCAAGAACTACAGGAAAAGTCTGACCTCTAATCGCAAACAAACGTTTCTGTACCAAATCCTAAGTTCTGTTTTTCTACTGTATCAAATACTTATTTCATGCAATAAAATGCAAATTATTCAATCATACAATACGATTCTCTGGATTTTTTTTTAGATTATGTCTCTCACAGTTGAAGCATACCTATGAACGTGTATATTGTAAATTACTCTTTGTAAAACTATTTTCAATTGCATAAGGAATCTTGAATGTATTTGTACTTTACTTGTCATGATTCTGGGTAATAAAAATATAAATAAAAAAAAATAAGAAAAAAGCATACCTATGATAAAAATTAAAGTGCAAAAAAATAAATAAAAATTGCCAGTGCATTAAAAACGCTTCTATGTATGGCATTATACAATGAGGAAAATAACTTTGCCTGGTACTGCAACTCAGTCTACTCACTGGGATGTATGCTCATAGATATTAGCTGGGGGCCAATGGCCCTTGTTCATCTGAAGGGTAGGAGTCCAATCGCTACCACCCATCATACATTGCAGACTTATCCTAATGCTAGAGCATCTATTCAAATTTCTGGAAACCTTTGATGTGATTACTGGCAAACCCCCCCCCCCCCCCCCAAAACCAAGAAAAAAAACAAAAAACTTTAATTTCAAAGATTTTACAGAAAATTGAAGCTGCACTTACACCTTTAGTAACACCCTTATGATAAGGCATGTGTCTGACATTAGAACAAGTCAATGCATAAAATAATTGCAGTAGGTGGAGGATGCATACCTTCATCTGGCCCCGGTTGACAGGTTTCTGGTATAGAGGGGGCCTCCGTTGTAGGAACAGATTTTTCTGGACTGCACATGAAGACATCATCAATCACACTTGTCTCATTATCGGTCACCGTGTCAAAGCCATCTTTTGTGATTTCACTCTCTTCACATCCTAAACGTTTCATAAGCCCCGGAGACTCTTCTGCTCCTAAACTGATTGCATCAGTTGGAACTAAATACTTAGCAAAGTCAACCACTGCTGGGACCTGTGTTGAACAAGACAAAATAAATGACATCTTTTTTTTTATTTTTTAAATCAGATAATTTTTATTAAACAATTAATGCAGATACAGAATAGAACGTCTCTTACCATTATTTTTTACATCAGGATACATACATATACAATCATTTTGCTTTTTAGATAAACAATAAATGACATCTATTGCACAAATGACCAATAAAAGTGGGAGGAAGATTATGAAAAAGCCCAACTCACGCAATCGGTCTCTGCATGCTCAGGCGGCTGCACCATGGGATTCTGTTCTTGGGTCTGCAAACTGAAAATGCAGCTGCGATAAGTTACTGATGCACCATTCTGGACGGCAAGTCGGGGGATACAAGTGCCTGCAAGAGGCTTAGTAGGTTAAGCTCATAACTCTAATTAAAATGGATACTAAGGGAGCTCTACCCAATCGGAGCCAAATTTTGTTAGGTCTATTTACGGATTGTAGAGAAAAGCAAACTTAGACATTACCTTTCTTCTTCTGGCAAACCAAAGAGAGCTTTCCTTATGGGAGACTTTACAGGGCTTGGAGACTTCTCTGGTTTTAAGTCTGTTGCCTTTTCACCATTGTCAGTTGGGGTCCCGGAGTCTTGTACAGTTTTTTTGGTCGATTTTGGTGTATTTGTCTGAGAAGAACTTCGATTTGTTCGAAGACCTAAAAAGGTAGATACAAAAAGCTTTTTTCCTCCCTTTTACCGTAGTTTTATTGCTTAGCTTTAAACATGCAGACATCGATAAATTAATACTATTAGGGTATGGTCACATGGCTTATTTTGGAGAGCATTTTGCCGCCTATTTCTTAATACGCGGGGAAATGCGCCCCATAATTACGGTAATCCATAGCTCTCAGAGAGCTATGGATTACCCCTCGTCCCGCCGTGCGTATAATACAATCGTATTTTACGCGCGGGGAGATAAGCGACATGTCATTTATTCACGCCACGAGTAATGCATGTCTATGGAGAGTACGTGCTGATCAGCGCAAGCTCCCGAGACACACGATGTATTGCGGCATGTACTGTACGCGCCGCAATAGATCGTGTGAACATACCCTTACCCAATAAATTGCTCTTTCAACTTTGTTTATTCCATAGTTACAGCAGCTGTCTTCGGCTTGTGTACACAAGCTTCCCTAGGTTACTGACCACCTCTCTACTCTAACAGCTCTGTCTGACCATGGTGACATCACTCCCTGCTGTGTCTGATCAGCAACACAGGAGCCTGTTTATCTATGTTACTGACAATCTTTACCCATTAAAAGCTCTGTAGCCTACTGCTCTGCTGTTAAAACCCCTCCATCATTGTCCCTCTAACAGGCTCAGCTAGGAATAGCAGACCTGAAACGTCAGCCACTGCTGCAGAGCTACCCACAGCCTGAACAGAAGGCTTCATAATGGCGGATCTAAGCAGACATGCGAGCAGCGACTCCCTTATATGTATATCTATTGGAGTAATGAGTAACTTACTTCCAGGAAGCTTAGCAGGGCTCTCAATCCTGAAGAATCCAGCATCAAATACAACCGGATCCACCTGCATGGGGATTACTGGGGCTTCTCCTTCAGCCAAGGGCTCCTCCACTTGAACCTGTTTTTTCATTGCAGCTTTGATAGCAGCAAGACGACTTCTAGCAGCTGCTCTTCCAGCGTCTCCTTGGCTCGGCTTGCCAGTAACTGCCGGAGTAATTTTTTTCTGCCAAAAGGAAAATTGAATGATACAAAACAGGTGACACATATGTACGTATTGCTTGTTGGTCTGCAGGATTTTCTGCATGCTCCTGAGACAGTCTTGTAGAAACCCTGCACAGAACCAAGGGATTAATCCTGCTAATTATTTAATTTTAGGCTTCATTTAGAGACTTATCTTTTGTGTTCTTCTACAGATAACAGAGGGGGGAGGCTCCTGCTGCAGTTAGATGTCTAAAAGGTGCAGGTCCATGCAGAAGCAAAGGTCAGCCGCAGAAGAGGTGAACTACCTTATGTGGACTTTGAGAGGGATGTACACTCACCGGCCACTTTATTAGGTACACCTGTCCAACTGCTCGTTAACACTTAATTTCTAATCAGCCAATCACATGGCGGCAACTCAGTGCATTTAGGCATGTAGACATGGTCAAGACAATCTCCTGCAGTTCAAACCGAGCATCAGTATGGGGAAGAAAGGTGATTTGAGTGCCTTTGAACGTGGCATGGTTGTTGGTGCCAGAAGGGCTGGTCTGAGTATTTCAGAAACTGCTGATCTCCTGGGATTTTCACGCACAACCATCTCTAGGGTTTACAGAGAATGGTCCGAAAAAGAAAAAACATCCAGTGAGCGGCAGTCCTGTGGGCGGAAATGCCTTGTTGATGCCAGAGGTCAAAGGAGAATGGGCAGACTGGTTCGAGCTGATAGAAAGGCAACAGTGACTCAAATAGCCACCCGTTACAACCAAGGTAGGCAGAAGAGCATCTCTGAACGCACAGTACGGCGAACTTTGAGGCAGATGGGCTACAGCAGCAGAAGACCACACCGGGTGCCACTCCTTTCAGCTAAGAACAGGAAACTGAGGCTCCAATTTGCCCAAGCTCATCGAAATTGGACAGTAGAAGATTGGAAAAACGTTGCCTGGTCTGATGAGTCTCGATTTCTGCTGCGACATTCGGATGGTAGGGTCAGAATTTGGTGTCAACAACATGAAAGCATGGATCCATCCTGCCTTGTATCAACGGTTCAGGCTGGTGGTGGTGGTGTCATGGTGTGGGGAATATTTTCTTGGCACTCTTTGGGCCCCTTGGTACCAATTGAGCATCGTTGCAACACCTTGTGGAATCTATGCCACGAAGAATTGAGGCAGTTCTGAAGGCAAAAGGGGGTCCAACCCGTTACTAGCATGGTGTACCTAATAAAGTGGCCGGTGAGTGTATATGCATCCTGCAATTAGCTGATTTTACAATGGAAATTGACAGTAACTTTACTTTTGCCTTAAATCAAAATGTTTTACATGGTTCCCATTCATATGGTGACAAACTGTTAAAACTAATCTGCTAACCAAAAAAAAGAGTAAAGAAAACCTTACTTACCCGTACAACCTTTTTTGTCTGAACTGCATTCTGCTGCCAGCCGTTTTCTTCCAGTTTTCCAAGGTTAACAAACTTTTTACTTACATCCTCAATCTAAGTGTTAAAAAAGGTAAGAGATAAATCTTTCCTTATCATCACAATAAGAATGCAAAACATATTAGGACTGTAGTTCATGTCAGTCAGACTAGACTGCCCCCTGCTGTACAATGTCTAGTGCATCCTGATAAAGATCCATCAAGCACAGACGGGTAAGA
Source organism: Phyllomedusa bahiana (assembly GCA_025379985.1). Lineage (NCBI taxonomy): Eukaryota > Metazoa > Chordata > Amphibia > Anura > Hylidae > Phyllomedusa > Phyllomedusa bahiana. The sequence continues at coordinate 58,954 of JAODAL010011772.1, forward strand.
ACAGAAACTTCTGTGTCCTCTTGTAATGCAAATATCACACAATTACCAGAAACACAGAAGATGGCGTCATGTGATCAGTTAATGTTATGTACTTTGAGGTTTCAGCCTTAACACGTGCGACTTTTCCCAATCCTAATACAATAGTTAGGGTGCAAGTGCCCCATAACACAATGCTGTTGTAATGGAGTCACATACAGGCAGATCTCTAGATTACCAGTGACCATAGTTTTAGATTTTTGGTCAGGAGACTCCATTTTTAAAGGGGTTGTCTCACTACAGGGATTGCTGCTTTTTAGGTTAAAAGATCTTGCAAAAACAAGTCACTTTGCAATATGAGTCTATTAGCAGTGTCCTACCTATTCCTATATCCCCTTTTGTATGGGCTGCATCAGTTCCTCAGGTCGCTATAGCTACAGACCCGTTTGATCTCTCCCGATAGGCTGCCAGCACTGGTTGCTATAGCTACAGACCTGGCTTCTACTGCAGCCTAGTAGAAGCCAGTAAACATGCCCCTGAATTAAAAATGAAACCAAGAAAACAGAACTGAGGTGAGATGAATCAATGCAGTGAGACAACCCCTTTAAGGCCTTTGGTTGGGAGACTCCATCTGCAACCACTACAAAGTTACCTTACCTGCCACATTGATCCCGCTATCTGATCTGCATGCAGCATGTTACACAGCAGCAGGAGCTGAGCAGATTGATATATAGTTTTGTTTAAAAAGATTCAGCAAAACTTCTTGTTCGTTTTAGGTTAAAGAATCCAGTGGGCGGTGTCAGAGACTGACAGCTATCTCTGTATGCACACTCCTACAACAAAGGCTGTCCGTCACTGATGACACCACCCACTGGACTCTAACTTTAAGAATAAGCAGCAAGTTAAAGGTGTTGTCTTGCTACAAAGATTAGCTTTCAACATGTTGGGATCACTAAATAAAGATGTTTTCCAAAAATATTGCATTAATTTTTTTTGTTAAGGAGCTACAAGTGATTTTATCACCTTCTGTGCTCTCTCTGGTTCCCCAAGTGACCGACCTGTGTGCTTCTCCCCCCCTGCTGTTTTTTCTATCTGATAGCAGCGAGTGACATCACACAGGTAGCAGCAGCACAGAACTCTGGACAGTGAGCGCTTGTTTGTTATCTGATCTGATCAGACAAAAGCCAGTAAGTACTACTGTTTACTTTATCTCAGAAGCTTCCCTGGAACTGACAGCATGAGATTTATCTAATTAGCAGAAGTCTGAATACACAGAGCTCATAGGCTAATTACAGACCGCGTGACCAGGAAGTGACAGAGCAAAGCAGCATTTTTTCATTCATGCATCCTATGAAACTTTGAGATAAGACAACCCCTTTAAATAAATTATAGATTCTACTGAATCTTTCCCTATATATCAATCTGCTCAGCTCATCTTGCTCTACAACATGTTCAATGTGACAGGTTTCCTTTAAAAACGCATCAACCATGCAGCTTCAGTGACTATTTTGTTATGGGACCAAAAATGCACAGCTTGTGAGCACAACTTGTATCGCCCATTATAATAAACAGGAAACTCAGGATGTATTGTGACATAAAATGCACACTAGTGTAATATATGGTTACGCAGACCTAGAAGTAAAGGTGCTCAAGTGGAAAGGTCTATTATGACTTATTCAATAGAGAGTAAAAATCCATGGCACACCAAAATGACTGAGGAACATTCAGATTTGATCTTATAGTGAAAAAAGGGGGCAAGTAAAGTGCACTTAACCCCCCCCCCACTTTTTTTTTCACTAGAAGATAAAATAAAATCTGAATATTCATCACGGTCATTTTGGTGTGCTGTGGATTTTTACTTTATCAAAATGCACATTAAACACACTTAGCAAAGCAAGAAGGCATTTTCACTTATTCAGACAATATTGGTAATACCAACTTATTTTGGCAGGACCAACCTGAAAATAGATCATATCCCAAAAGCCATCGAGATCTGTGCACGTGGTTTCCTTCTCTCCCCGCTTAAATTCACAGTTGTCAACCAGACCTTCAAACTGCTTAAACCGTTCAGTCATCAGAAGTCTTGTTTGTCCAACCGTGGTTCTGATCAGGTCTTTGGCTTAAAAACAAAAAAAAAATTAAAGACCTATTGCATTAATACCTCTCTGACCAAACAAAAATCCCATAGTTCCGTCATGGTAGGTTATGTGCCTGAGACATGCAAAACTATGGGGATATGTATTACATGTAGAAATGAGTAATTGCTGCTGGAACTGTAGTCACCCAAGTCACGGTAAAAATCTTAGGATTTCTACAATCGTAACGTTTCTCTTTAGGAAACAAAGCAACAAGGGACCTTGCATCCATTGCAGTAATAGGTGTTCAGTGACTTGTAGGCTGCACCATGCACATGTACTCCTCAGGATAAGCTGTTGTGTGCACATGAGGAATAGTATAAAAAAAATAAAAATTCCACCATACACTTGGAGTTGTCGAATTGTCCAAAGTCTTTTATTTTCTGGATGGAGAGATGTGTGTAAATCAAAAATTCTGCTCCTGTACCCGTTTCACAGCAAAACGTCCCATCCACTATCTGATAAAAATTTCCAGTCCATAGTAATGGCTCCCATGGAGTAAACAAGGCGTCAGTCATGTGACCTTCCGGAATGCAGTTTGTTCATAGATGTTATGTGACCCTACTGCTAGATGAACAGGAATTATGGTGGAATCATTATTATTAACATGGTTTTTGCAGACACTGCTGGCTCTCTAGGGTACGTCATGTTAATGATGCTCAGGGTGAGAGGTGAGGAGGGGAGAAGCTAAACAATACACACAATTTTTCTTTATAGGTGACATTTGTCATGTTGTAAATAAAGTTACATTTCAACAACAAAGCAGAAAGATGAAATAGAAGAATGTGAGGCGTCTGCTTCACAGACTCTGCCGGAGGTAGTAATACTGGAGAAGTACTGCTCCTCCATACACTACTGTTACCTGGATACCAGAGGTCACATGACCTGTGTGGTGATCACATGACAAGATGCTGCTGGAGGTAGTAATACTGGAGAAGTTCTGCTCCTCCATACACTACTGTTACCTGGATACCAGGGTCACGTGACCTGCGTGGTGGTCACATGATAAGATACTGCTGGAGGTAGTAATACTGGAGAAGTTCTGCTCCTCCATACACTACTGTTACCTGGATGCCAGGGTCACATGACCTGTGTGGTGGTCACATGACTGATGCCATGTTTAGCCTGTAGCAGCCATCACTGTGGACGGTATCTTTTTGCTACACAGGGGCCCACTGTATTGGTATCAAATATGTATATGATTAGAATGTTTAATACCTGTATATTATAAAAAATGTAAGATTTCCTAAAATATATTAAAAAAAAAAAAAAAAAAAAAAAAATAAAAAAAGATGGTGGGTTGAGACTAATATGCAGTCTCCAAAACTATAAACACAGAGCAGGAGACTTGTTTATCACTCTATAGGACAACCTCAAGCAGCAGCATGTGGGACATTATAGAGCAGTACTGAGCAGTGTGATCAATAACCTTTAATCTATGCCATCATATCCCCCCCTTTCCATAGATTTCTGTGGGAAGAATGTAACCTGATCCCTCAATCAGCTGGCAGTCTTGTAAACACAAGATTGATTGATTTCAGCAGTTTTTTTTTTTTTTTTTTAATAGAGTGAATGATAAGTTTAGGAGTGAAGGGAGGAGAACAGAAAATTTAGGGACGTTTTTTTGCTGGCAGCACATCCCCTCATGCAAACATCAGGTGTGCTGCTGTCAACAGAATATAGAGCAATATGTATGGACAAGTGTTCATATCAACCCCTTATGATCATTGTACCATCAAAATTAAAGTAAACGAGTGTGACCGACTTGCTATATACACACAGGCGCTTGAGTTAAGAGAACTTATGGGTTAATGTCAAATGTTACATTTGATGAGGATTTTTTTTTTCTTTACCATCTTCTGGAATCTCCATGTCAATCCTTTTATCCCAGTCACTGCATAACAACTTCAACTTCTGTATCTCAGACTTCAAAATGTCCCTGAAAAAAGATCGGAAACACAATTACATAAAGACTAAAAAACAATTGGGTTGAATGGCTCAAAAAGTAAGTGGAATTCACATGAAAAGTCCAAAAAAAGAATGTGCAACACAAGTCTCATTAAATAGTGCTAATAGGGATTTTCTAAAAATGCCATTAAGATCTGGGAGTGTGCTCTATTTTGCTGGAGTGCAATCCATTAGATCTCTTGAATTATAATACAAATGTTTTTACGGCCTCACAGGGAGAGGCTTTGTGCACGCCATCACTTTATATTAACTGAAACGCAGCATTCCTTCATTCCCTTCTGAAAGGAGAAGTTCATCATGACTCCGATTGATCACTCTAATTAGCATAAAAAAAAATAATCTGGGGCCAATTGTGGCCATTAGGAAAACAGACCTGTACCTATATAGCCATTTAGCATTAGTTTCAAGAGACAGATCCAGTTTAACCACTTTACGGCCACCTAATGTCTGTTGACACTGGGCATTGTAGGTCCTTTATCGGCAGGGACGTCTTCTGTAGTGTTAGTGATGTCCAGTGCCACAACTGCGCTAGGAAAATAAACACTCCAATCCCAGAGTAGCCTCTAAATACTGCAGGGATGGCCTCAACGTTTAACCCATTGATTGCTGGAGTCAGACTGCAGCATGATCAAAAGTTCCCCATCACATCTGGTTTCCTAGTGTGTAATCAGAGCCTCAGAAAAGTGTCTACAGCCTGCCCTGTGGACTTACTATGGACCTATGGCTGTATAAGCAGTGAGCCAGCTGTTAGGGCACACTGTGTGTTGCCCTACCAGCAAACTGTGTTATACGGTGTATAATGTATTAGTATACAGGAATGATAATACATTATAACATTTAAAAAAATAGTTATCCCTTATTGGGATAAAGCAACACAAAAACAAGTTACAGGCAGGTTATACGGTTCTTGAAGTTCATTTAAACAAAGGTTTGTCTCATCATCTGGACTGGTGTTTGCATATGGGGATCACAGTGAAAATATCAAACATGATAATTCATAAAGTCTTTATTGTGCATGATTCATATATGCATCAATCTTATGTAAATTAAGAAAAGATGGTGTTTAGTACATGAAAAAAAAAAATTTTGTGCAAGTTTGATACACTTTGTATACTACTGTATGGGTATTTTCACATGACGTTTTAGATCCGTTTTTTTAAATCCGTTTTTCACTAGAAGAAAAGCGCATTGAAAACTGCATCCAAACTGCATCCCAAAAATGTATCCAAAAACACAGCAGCTGATGCTTTTTTGGATGCGTTTTTCAATATATATACACAGGTTGTGGTTTGAAAAAGTAGAATCTTAATATACTTTACCCTTACGTATGTAATATACTAAAATCGGCCCCTAGAGGTCTCATTTGATCTAAAGAATTGTTTGAACTTTAGTAACCTAATGACCCAATAGTATAATACTAAAACCACTCAAAATTCTATAATAAAACTATTTATCTAAACACATTAATAAATTAGTTAAAACTTCTATAATTTCTATAAACACCCATTCTATACTAAAAAACTGCTTTCATATAATTCAATACATCTAAAAAGTGATTTATAAGATTAAACACATGTAAAATGCGGGAGCGCCCTCTATTGGGTCATTAGGTTACTAAAGTTCAAACAGGTCTTCTAGATCAAATGAGGGCTCTAAAGGCCGATTTAGTGTATTACACTTCAAATTTTAATCCAATGCATTTTTCGGATGCGCTTTTAGTATCAAAAGCGCATCCAAAACGTACCCAAAAGTATGTTGCGCTTTTGGATCCGTTTTTTCGGGCTCCAAAAGTGCACCCCATTGTTTCCTATGGGGATTTCACTTGCGTAAAACGCAAGTAGAATTGACTTGTCAATTCTTGAAACAGACCCAAAATGACGCAAGTAAACACGCAGCAGCGATCACTCGTCTGAATGGAGATGCGTGTTTTCCATTGAAACCAATGTAAACAACACTGCACATTATTAGATGTGTTTTCTGGATCCATTTTGAGTCCGAAAAACAGATCTGAAAAACGTTGTGTGTACATACCCTTAATCTGTGTAACTGGCCAATAAATTGTATTTAAAAAAAAAAAACAAAAAAAACCCACACACCTAAATCAAGTCATTTGTATGTAACCTCAACATTAAGCCGATAGAATATCTATATTTTCTCCCGCAAAACACAAGGCCTGACACATCTGCATCAGTGAAAATAAACTAGAACAGCGAGTAACAACTGCTGAAATACAGAGAGGGAAAACTGAAAGATGTAGCTGGTCATTAAAGCTTTTTCAGACCTAGACATTTAGGGGTTAAAAAAAAACTTTGCGGTGACGAACCTGAAGTATGGCACATCGTGAGCGGGCACCTCTGGTTGTGCAGCCTTTATTTCCTCTCTGCTGGGCTCACATGGTGGAGACGTCGCTGCAGGACTAACTTGTGGGGCAGAATCGGCATCGCTTGTACATGCTACAACTGAGGAACAAGGCAATATGAGAGATTGTGCCATTCCTGCCCTGTACACCCCATGCTAGCTGCGCTGCAGTACCTTCATCCTGGGGTGAAGCATTTTCATCCTCTTCCAGCTTTGCATCGGTGGTGGTCGGTGACGGTTCAGTTGGGGACACAGGATCAGTCCGATCATCTTTTCTGTTAGGGTCTCGTGTAACTACAAAGTTTCTGCAAGGATGATACAAGATGCGTTACAAACTACCACAGAGCCGAACACTGTAAGGGGATGTTCACATGGCGTGTTGGATCAGTGTTTCGCACCCAAACACGCATCTAGCAATGTGCAGTGTGATTTTATATGGCTTTCAATGTAAAACATGCATCGGCGTTCAGACGAGTGATCGCAGATTATGAGTCTTTCGGATCCGTGAAAAGAATGGTCATGTCAATGCTTGATCTGAAAGATGCAGCAGACACCCTATTTAACTCCTTAACAACCGCCCAATGTCTTTACGTCGGGCATTTCAGGCCGTTCGTCTGCAGCAACGTCTTTTGACGTTGCTGCAGACATCGTAGTTTGCAGCTCCCGGTATCGCAGCAGCGCCGAGAATGGGGCTGTATTACACATCCCTGTTCCCAGCGCAGCTCCTGCAAGCACCGGGGAGCGGGGGAAACCTCCGCTTCCCGGTGCTTTTACCCTTTGATTACCTCAGTTCGGCACCGCAGCGCAATCAAAAGGTTTCCCTGCTCTGTCGGGTGATTGGGACTCCCGGTGACCCAACAGAGCTCGGAAAATGGCTGCACAGTCAGCCCTGGGGGGCCAGTGATCAGGGCAGACTGTATGCTGCCTCGATCACTGCCTGTGTCAGTCTGACACAGATTATAATGTATTAGCATATATGAATATGCCAATACATTACCAAGTCTATAAAAAACAACAAAAAAAAAAACCCGTTCTCCCTTCACGGGATTTAAAAAACAAAAAAAGTAAAAATAAAACATTTTTATAAAATATAATTGTGCATACATTACACACAAAAAAACCCCTACACTTATTAGGTAGCCACAAGACCGTAATAACCTGTAGAATTAATCTAACAAGTTAAGTGTGAAATGTGAATGGTGTAAAAAATAAATAAATTTGAAAACAAATTTAAAAAAAATTCTGCAGTTATATATAAATTAATTTAAACTATTCCCCCATAAAGTACAACTCGTCTTGAATAAAACGAGGCCTCATACAACTGCGTCATTGAAAAAAAAAAAAAAAAAAAAAAGTTACAACTACTGAAACGCAAGGAGGCAAAAACTTAAAAAAAAAAAAAAAAAATAATGTTCTGGTCATTAACTACTTTTTAGGCATTTGGCTTAAGGGGTTAAAACTATAGGGTGCGATCCTGCTGCATCCAAACATGCACCTGTGTGAACATACCCTAAGGACACCAAATATATGGGCTCCTAAACAGCACTACCTTTTACTATCCAAAGGGGTGAAAGTAAAAACAGGGGTCAGAAATGCGTTAGCCCTGTTGGGGGTCATGGGCTGAAACTTGAACGCAGATAACCCATCCAAAGGCTGAAAGACGAAGTTCTGCGGAGCGAAGGATGGCTTCCTTTCATGTTCAGCAGTCCCGCTTTCTACGCAGGCGTCTTCGAGGACGGGCTCTGGCTCTTGAACTTTATCCTTCGGCTGATCAATTACAGGAGGCTATGAAGAGACGAGACCCAGCTGCATGTTACAGGTTTATATTAAAACTATACTAACATTTCAATTATATCCCAAAAAACTGCTGCAGTATCAAATTGGAATCACCAAGACTAAACCATCCTGTTGCAGTGTATGACACCAACTAGATTTGTGCTGCTACAGCAAAAATATTCTCATGCTCCAAAGGAATTGTAAAAGGAGATACATCTGGAAGCCATCTTTATACTACAATGCGCCTGTCCCCTACTTTTTATAAGCATACTATTAGCCAGATGAAGACAGGAGCAAATTATACAGCGTTTGGTGGTAGTCTATAACCAGATACACACAGATCAGTTAGGGAATTTATGCTGCCCTGTCTGAGAGCAGAATGTAATATGGGGAGAAGTGGAGCTCTGTGAAATAGGTTATATAATAGAGGAGAGAACCCAAGCTCAGCTTCTCTCCCTCTATCATATAACCCTATATATATCACAGAGCTCAGCTCCTCTCCCTCTATCATATAACCCTATATTTTACAGAGCTCATCTTCTCCCCCTCTATCATATAACCCTATATATCACAGAGCTCAGCTCCTCTCCTCTATCATATAACCCATTACAGTATATATGTGTGTGTATGTATAGACAGTTTCTAGTCGCTCGAGCTCCTCATCCGATCAAGAGGCAAAAGTGGTGCGGTTTCAAGGAAAGAAAGTGGAGTCTAGCTTGTAAGGGTCAACACCAGATTTCTGGATATAAGACTAGTGAAGAAATTGTATTTAGAGAATTTTAGCAGATAAATATGCCCCCAAATTTTGGTGTAATTTTTGTTGCATAAAGGGGCACAGCCTCGGGAAAACAGGCAGCTGCTTTAACAAAAGAGGTTGTAGTGTAACATGCGCCAAAATTTTTAAATAGTAACCTACTTATTTCTAAACTGGCAGATTTATCATCCTACCCGTAAATGCGGCGCATTGCAAGGGTATGTTCACACAGCGTAAATTCGGGCCACATTTCGCGGCAATTTTGCGCTCTAATTTCAGGTGGGATGCGCACCGAAAAATTACGGTAATCCATGTTCTCAAGAGAACTATGGATCCCGCCTCCTCTCCCCGCTCGTTTTCAATACGATCATATTGACGCGCGGGGAGAAAGCGACATGTCAATTACTTGCACCCAATACGCACCGCAAGTAATGAATTTTCAATGGGGCCCGGAAGGTGTCGGGCCCCCTCTCCCCGTGTGTACGTGCGTATTAGCACAAGCTCCCGAAAGACACGATGTATGCAGCGCATACTATACGTGCCCCCCGTACATCATGTGAGCTTTGCCTAAGACATTGGCAAAAATTGTCCTATAAAGTTTTTCCTTCCTCTTTAATATGGGCAAGGACTCCTCACCGACCAATGATTGTTTGCTGGATAGAATGACAAGTTCTGACAAAATTTGGTTCCACCCACACGTAAAGCGTAACGCCACTCATTTCTACTACTAGCCAGATGAAGACAGGAGCAAATTATATAGCGTTCGGTGGTAGTCTCTAACCAGATACACACAGATCAGTTAGGGAATTTATGCTGCCCTGTCTGAGAGCAGAATGTAATATGGGGAGAAGTGGAGCTCTGTGAAATAGGTTATATAATAGAGGAGAGACCCAAAAAAGTCAGCTTCTCTCCCCTCTAACAAAAACCCAAATTATATATTCACAACCTTTTCAGTTTCTCCTCATCATATAACCCTATATTCACAAAGTCAGCTCCTCCCCTTTATATAAACCTATTACCCCCCAAAGCCCTTCCCCTCTCCTTTATATATAACCCCCTATAATCAGAGCTCACTTCTCTCCTCTATCATATAACCCTTATATACAGGCCAGTCCTCTCCTCTTAAAAATTAAACCCTTTTTATTTATCCAGAGCTCAGCTCCTCCCTCTATCTTTTAAAACCCCTTAAAAAATTCACAGAGCCAGCCCCTCTCCTTAAAAATATAACCCTTTTATATCCAGAGCTCACTCCCCCCTTATTTTATAAACCCTTTATTTTCAAAAATAGCTCAGCTTCCTCCCTTATTAATAACCCATATAGAAAAAAACTCAGTTTTCCTCTTTGTATAACCAAATAAATTGCAAACTCATTTTTTCCCTCTACCCCAATTTCGTTGGGAAAGGATAGTATAAACCACATTCTCCGGGCCTGTATCCAACATTGGCTCACCCTCAGTAACTTGAAACACAAAAAAATAAAAAGTCTATAAACAAGAGATGTGCGGTCTCTGAAGAGGGTGGGGAGCATATTTTTTTTAAATGCCATTTTGAATAACGCCTTTAAATACAGCAATAGTCTCACCTCTGTTTTATCGATGACCATTTCCGGGATGACCTCCCTTGTAGTTTTCTGTGGTTTGGTACTGAGAAAAATTTAGGAGTATTAAAGGGGAGATAGAGGGGATGGATGTGGGACTAACTTCTCATTTCTATGCGGAAATGGGACCTTTCCTACGCTGTTTTGTAAATCCTTGTGTTCCCTGTGACATAAAAATCTGGGCATTTTTCCTTTTATAAACTGGGTTTTCTGTCCCTCTATTATTCCTGAATTTGTAAGCTGGGTCTTAGCAATTGGGGAGGGGTCCCTGTGCAGAAATACCGTTTCCCCCAAAAAAAACATTCTTATATTAATTTTTTTCTCCCAAAGACGAGCGAAGAATTTTTCTAGGGGGTTGTCTTATTTTTCCCTGAACAAGAATTCACTTTTCTGTTGCAAAAAAAAATAAAAAAAAAAAAACCCGTATTAATATTTTGTAGTGGTTTCCCTCAAAAACATAAGCAGCCCAAAATCTGAATTTCATTAAAAAAAAAAAAAAAAAAAAAAGCACTAGGGCTTATTTTCAGGTGTCTTAATTTCGGGGGGAAAAAGGTATTTCCAATTAATTAGATAAATGTGTGCAGGGACACCACTTAAAAAACTGAAAAGGTAACACCCAGCTGACTAATTCATTTAAAACATTTTAGGAGGAATAACAAGGTAAAAGCAAACACAGATAAGGGTTGTTCACCCATTTTCCCCTCCCGTGTTCAAGCGCTTTTTTAACTGTCTTGGGGCACAGGAGGACCCAAGAGGATCTAAAAAAATTACAGTGAGTTATCATGGGGGCTATGAGGAACACGCAGCGGTTTCACATGAGGATTTTGGGCATCAATTCTTTTCAAGCGGGCCCCCACGGCCTTTTTTAAACACCAGCGGGAATTTTTTTTGGAACGCCGCTGCGTTTCCTAAAAGCGACAGTATAAAGTCCCTGCTAAATTTTTGTTCCATCTTGGGGTCCCTTCGGGCCCCAAGACGAAGCTACAAAGCGCTTTAACAGGAGTGAAAATCAGGGGGAACAAGCCTAATTTAGAGACAAGGGTCCAGAATTGTTATATCACAGGAAAAAATGATTTATTTAAAACAGACCTGTCAGGAGAGGTCATGGGTCCTTTTTAAATGGGTTGTCCCAGAAACCTTTTCCATAATACACTGTGGCCCATATTTGCTATTGTTGTCCACGTTTATGCTGTCTAAGGCTAAAGACACAACATATGACAAAATATTGTTGGAAATCCGACAGCATTTTGTCATTGCTGGACAACGGCGGGAAAGCGGATTTTGCCACTGATTTGGGCTAAAACCGGTCGGTTTTCCGATGGCCCCATACATTCAATGTAACACGGCCGACACCAAATCTGAGTTAGATATACAACATGTTGCATATTCCACTGGATTTTTAAAGGGTGCCTGTCACATAGGTTGTGCCCCCCTTGCTGAGGGCAGCACAAGCTAGTGTCAGACCTGCTGTTTCCAGCGCTGTGCCCCTTATTCTGTGAGATGCTGGAGTTTTAGAGCATTTTCCCTCAAAATATTATTCATAGCAAGGGGTTAGCCCCACCCACCACAGGCTAGCCCCGCCCACTGATAGTTATTCACGTTTCTACCTATTCTAAGTAATAGGTTTATCAGTTGAGGTGGGCGGGGCTAGCCTCAGATGGGTGGGGTTTGAAATAAATGACTCTTCTGGCTGAAAACTGCAGGTTTGAGCATTAAATGCTCTACAACTCCTGCATCTTACAGAATAAGGGACACAGCGCTGGAAACAGCAAGTCTGACACTAGCTTGTGCTGCCCTCAGCCAGGGGGCATAACCTATGTGACAGGTTCTCTTTAAAGCGACAGTAAAAAATTTGTTTTGTATAGACTACAGCACAGACTTTTCACTGCCGTCCATGCAGCGCATTGTACTGTCCGATTTTCAGCAGTTTTGAAATACTAAATCTGCCAGAAAAAGTGCACTGTGTAGACATAGCCCAACAACGCACCAGACTTATCACAGTAGCTCATGCTGTGTGATACGTTTGGCACATCTTTGAACAACTATTTGTTGGATTACTTTTCAACACCATATTTTTGGTGCAGCAGGTAAATGTGCTCACACACCCTTTTGTTGGGAGCCACAACCCTGTGCCAGAGATGTTCCAAAGAGTGTCTAAAGTTTCCATAATTGTGCCTGCAACATGCTATGCCAAAAAATGCTTAACTTTTTGGCACATTTTAAGACACCTTTCTGACAACACAGAATATGACCAAATATTGGTCAGGCTACTCCCTAATATATAAAAATACATAACAGAAGGGAAAGAAAATTATCATAAAAAAATAACCTTTATTTAGAAATTATTCAAATAAGGCCTCCCTAACGTATATACTAAACCACAAAAAAGTGAAAAATTTACCCTAATACACCCTACTATGCTAAAATGTATATCCCTAGCCTAACAAAACACGGGATACTCGCCCCAATAAGGGCGTTGCCGTCCAGAACCTCACCCTTCTACTAAGAGAACCCTAATATTCCCTCACGTCGTGTCTGGACGGGAACGCCCTTATTGGGGCGAGTATCCCATGTTTTGTTAGGCTAGGGATATACATTTTAGCATAGTAGGGTGTATTAGGGTACGTTTTTCAACTTTTTTGTGGTTTAGTATATACGTTAGTGATGCCTTATTTTTATAATTTCTAAAGAAAGGTTATTTTTTATAATTTTCTTCCCTTTCTGTCATATATACTCTTCTGACAACCACTACAGTGGTTGGCCTGTGTCCCACACGCTCAGCATCACCAGCAAGTATGTCCGCTGCAGTAGCCACTGGAAGGGATAATGTAGTATTATATGGCAATTCAGATAAACGGTCATCTGCATAATACAAGGATGGTGCTAATATGCCAGAGTGGGAGCCACTCACTTTTCAGTCCATTTATACCTTCAACTAAGCAATCTTTGTAGGTAAATCAGTTACCGAAGAAAATTTAATAATGGATTAACCTGCAGCATTTTTCCAGAAGTGCATTAGCAGCAGTTTTTTTTGATGAGTTTTAGGAGACGCATTGCAGCTGATCTTGTTGTTCTTGTAGGTGGAATAGAGGAAACTGGAAAAGCAGCGAAAATAAGGTCACATATGATAGATACAATATCAATCAATAGGAGTGCAAAACGCTATGCTGGCATATGCCTCAAAGGGTAACGCCGAATTTGACTAGGCAGGGGGTTAATTGAGGATTGCTTGCTTATGCTTATAATGGGAGCAGCAGAAAGTGGTTGAAACTGTATGTGGTGTGACTGACCGCTGTGTTGCTGGAGATCACCAGCCACAACTATTCATGTATTCAGAAAGTGTAGACGTTATAATATCAAAGGGGTATTCCCACCATACCTTTGGAAGTGCCTAGGCAAGTAGTGCAGGTAACAATCCTAATTGGGATCGCACACCTCAGGAGAGGTTAGGTGCTCAGTGGAAAGGGATACCACAGTAGTGGTCCCCAATAGCTAAGAGTAGGGGTTCCGCAGCACACAAAAGAGTTTGGTAGACATAACTATAGAAAGAGCTTTATTTAAACACATTAGGCTCAGATCTATTTGCTATATCAAAAATATCAAAGACAAGGGGAAAGGAATCAAAAAGGAGGAAGGAAAAGGAGAAGTCGTCCTTCACCATGTGGGGATTAAAGAGAACCTGTCACATAGGTTATGCCCCCCTTGCTGAGGGCAGCACCAGCTAGTGTCAGACCTGCTGTTTCCAGCGCTGTGCCCCTTATTCTGTAAGATGCTGGAGTTTTCACATATTTAATGCTCAAATCTTGCAGTTTCAGCCAGAAGAGTCTCTTTCGAAGAGTCCTTCAGAGTGTCAGTTTTTTTCAAACCCTCCTCACCCTGAGGCTAAGCCCCCGCCCCACCTCAACTGACAAACCTAATACTTTGAAATAGGTAGAAACATGTGAATAACTGGTCAGTGGGCGGAGCTAGCATTTTGGTGGGTGAGCTAACACCTTCACATGAATAAGATTTTAAGGGGTAAATGTCTCACAACTCCACATCTTACAGAATAATGGACACAAGGCGCTGGAAACAGCAGGTCTGACACTAGCTTTGCTGCCCTCAGCCAAGGGGGCCTAATCTAAGTGACAGGTTCTCTTTAAAAGTCATCTCGTGACGTGATTAGGAACAGTCCCGTCTATAGCCAAGTTGTGTAATCCTACGCTACATCCTGTTGGTCTCGCGATTTGGTGGGTAAGAGGATCATTCAGGTTTCGTTGTCCTTGAAGAGGAATATGGCTATAAATTTCCAGTTCAATACCCTTCTGCAGACAAAGACTCGTATGTAATGAAGCGGAGGTCCGTTGATGATGGTCAACTGGGGAAATTAGGATATGTTCACACAGCGTAATTTCGGCACGCATTTGTGCTCTAATACTGGCGAGATGCGCGCCAAAATTACGGTAATCCATAGTTCTCCGATCGTATTGTACGCGTGAGGAGATAAGCGACATGTCAATTATTTGCGGCGAGTAATGAATGTCAATGGGGCCGGCGGGGCCCCACCACCCCCGGTGGGAGTACACGTATATTGCCGTGAGCTCCCGAAAAACACGAAGTATTGCAGCGTGTACTGTGTGCGCCACAATACAACATGTAAACATACCCTAAAAGGAGGTTTCTAGAGATTTTCTCTGTTCAAAGTGTCCTCATGTGGCGACCGACAATGGATCAAGTAGAGTGGCCCAGTACGTTGCGACATTTTAGATCACTAGTCCCTTTCTCAAGCCATAAGTCACTGATCAAGTGGAACGGTGCCTTTGGAGCAGAGTGTATCGCAAGGACCTACAAACCTTACCTGAATGACCATCCTTACTCATAAACCCGCAACCACCAACAAGTGAAAATCGTAAAGATACAACAGCCTAGCTCCAGGCGGGGCTCTATACCTAATAATGTCACGAGATAACTTTCCCCTTATCTCTGATATATCCAATGGACTGGAGGCTAATGTATTTAACCCCTTAAGCCGAACGCCTGAAAAGTAGTTAAAGGGGTTGTCTCACTATGAAGATCAGTATGTTTGAAACTTTTGGGGACCAAAAATCAAAGGATGTACTTCCTTGGTTACTATTGGCAAAGTGCTAACGGTTTTAGAGAACGGGCTGGTTTACAATGTGCTTAGCACGGTGTTTGTTTACTGGTCAGGTAATTATTCTGGATCCATCCTCAGGTCGTGCACATGCAAAGGAAAGGCATTTATGGAGGAGGGGCAGGGATGTGGTATGGGCAGGCAGGAGGAGAAGCAGTTAAGAGGATACAATACACACAACCCGCTGCTTCTCCTCCTTGCCTGCAATACACACATCCCCAGCCCCTCATCTTATTTCCTTTCCTTTGCATGTTCAACTACCTTGGGCAGGACAGAATGCTTCCTTTACCAGTATACAAACACCGTTGCTAAGCACATTGTAAACCGCCTTCTCTAAAACCGTACACTTTTGCCAATAGTAACCAAGGACGTACATCCTTAGATTTTTTGTCCCACATTTTCAACTATAATCTTCTAGTGAGACAATCCCTTTAATATCAAACATGATTGTTTTTTTTTTTAGTTTTTGCCTCCTTGCGTTTCAATCAGTTTTAACTTTATTTGTTCCATGACGCAGTTGGATGAGGCCTCGTTTTATTCGAGACAAGTTGTACTTTACGGGGGAATAGTTTAGGTTCACTTATAAATATTTTTTTTTTTTTTTTTTACACCATTCACTTAATAATTTGTTATTAATTCTAAAGGTTATTACAGTCGTGTGGATTCCTAATGTGTAAGTTTTTGTGTGTGTGTAATGTATGCACAATTTTTATTAAATATTTATTTTTTTTTTGTTTGTTTTTTTTCACACCGTTTTTTTTTTTTTTTTTTTAAATCTAATGAAGGGAGAACGGTTTAATTTTTTTTTTTTTTTAACACTAAGTAATGTATTTGCATATTCATATATGGTTATAAATTATAATCTGTGTCTGTCTGTAACACAGGCAGTGATTAGGTCGGCACACAGTCTGCCCTTGTCACTGGCTTGTTACACAGACAGCCCTGGGGCTACTCTAGCTCCCAGGGCTGACTGTGCAGCCAATCCCCAGGCTCTATTGGGTCACCGGGTGTTCCGATCACCTGACAGAGCAGGGAAACCCTTTTATTGCGCTGCGGTGAAGATCCGCTGCAATCAAAGGGTTAAAGCACTGTGAGTGGCGTTCCCCTGCTCCCTGGTGCTTTACGCAGGAGAATGCCATGGGATCAGGGCTGTGTAGTACAGCCCCGATCTCAGCGCAGCCAAAAGACGTCCCTGCAGACAAACGACCTGCACCAGCCGACGTAAAAACTTGGCGGGCGGGCGTCAAGGAGTTAAATAAAGCTCTTTTTACATAAAGCTATATCTACCTAACATTTTTGTGCCGTGGAACCCCTCCTCTAAATCAATAGGCGCAGGTCCCAGGGGCCCCACTTGCAAACCACTCTTCATTCAGCTCTATGGAAGTTCTTGGTACAGGAGAGCAGTGTGTTTGGCTGTACTCGGAGCAGACACATTCAGGGGCCTGTACCTGAAATATGGCATAACCCATGGATATGCCATAAGTCTATAGTGGGAACACTCCTTTAAGACAAGTCATAGGACATTACACCTTTAAAGAACGCTTTGTTTCACCCTTTCATCTTTTTAGAACGGACGCTTGTCCACGGCCCTTTGAAACCGCACGATCGACAGGGGCTTTGTTGTTCAGCACATTTACCTGTCAATATCAACATTTCAGCATCACTCCCATCACAGAGTTACAGAAAGGGTAGAAATCAGAGGTAAGAATCCTACCGGAATTGCTGGAATCCGGGTCTTGTTAGCAGAAGGTTCCGTTTTCGCTGTAGACCTCGTCACCCTTGTTACACCGGGTGCAGGGGGCTAGGATTACAGAAGAGATCATCAATTAATACCAGGTTAACCAGCTGTAAACTGATGGCGAATATTTAATGCCAATTTATGATTTCACCCTGAAAAACACTAGAACGTAAACTTTAAACTAAAAATAATTTCTTACGATCTCCAAGATCTCTGCTTGCTGTCTTTAAAGAGTATTACTTTTTTTTGGGCTGTATATAAGAGCAGAATGCGATATGGAGGGAGAGGAGCTGAGCTCTGATATATAGGGTTATATGATAGAGGGAGAGAAGCTGAGCTCTGATATATAGGGTTATATGATAGCGGAGAGGAGCTGAGCTCTGATATATAGGGTTATAGATAGAGGGAGAGAAGCTGAGCTCTTTTATATATAGTGTTATATGATAGAGGGAGAGCAGCTGAGCTCTGTGATATATAGGGTTATATGATAGAGGGAGAGGAGCTGAGCTCTGTGATATATAGGGTTATATGATAGAGGGAGAGGAGCTGAGCTCTGTGATATATAGGGTTATATGATAGAGGAGAGGAGCTGAGTTCTGTGATATATAGGGTTCTTTGACGGAGAGAAGCTGAGGTCTGTGATATATAGGGTTATATGATAGAGGAGAGGAGCTGAGCTCTGTGATATATAGGGTTGGGAAGGAGCGCTGGGGTCGGTTGGTTTCTATCATGCAACAGGAGTAAACAGGACCGGACGCTGTGCTGGGCATTACCTTCTCTTTTTGTTTGACCTTTGCAGCCGTCTGCGTGGTGAGGACAGGGATAAGTGGCATTTCCGGCTTGTAGATCCCACATCTAAAGATGCCCTTCCTGGCTTTCTCGCGCTGCTCCTTCAGTTTCCTCAGCTGCTTCTCCTCTTTGAAGCGCTGCAGCATGGCACGCCGCTCTTCTTTGATGATCTGCTCCCTAGTTCTACCTTGATTATTAGTATTAGAGGAGACAGAAGGTAAATGCAAGCAATGTAATCAGCCTACAAAACATAGAATACCCCCATCTGTAGAGAGAACAGGGGACCACCAATATAAAGAAAACAGAAGAGGCCAAAGCCTGCACATGACTATTGATTGCTATGAGGGTTATGGAAAAAGATACACGGCTCTCATGGTGAGATCTGATCTGTAATGACCATGGATTTTCAGATTTCCCTTTGGTGTAGCTCAGAGACTTTCTTATCGATTCGTCTGGCAGACTATGCACATAGCAAGTGGGCAAACTAGTGCCAACACCAGGCATTCTCAGACTGCGGCCCTCCAGCTGTTGGGAAACTACAACTCCCATCATGCATTTATATAATCTATAATAGTGGGCATGATGGGAGTTGTAGTTTCCCAACAGCTGGAGGGCCGCAGTTTTAGGATGCCTGGAGAACACCATGCACAGAGAGCCACCAAGCACTGCTGCCAAACTGAATCATACACCAGGTATACTGGGTATTACGTAAAATTAACAAGCTCACTGAAAACATCAGTGTGAGCAATAAGTTATAAGGGCTATACAATACATGGAAACCTCTAAAGAAGCATTTATGCTATCTACAATACATGAAAAAAACTTTGAGATTCTTAGTTCACACGTTTTGATCAAAAAATGCTTAAGCCAGGGGTGGCATAAGCATTTTTTGATCAAAACGTGTGAACTAAGAATCTCAAAGTTTTTTTTCAATAAGTTATAAGTCATTAAAGAGAACTTACCCTTAAAATATTCCTTTTATTGCATACAGAATTAAAAGAGTCATGTGTGATTAATACAGGGGCATAAGTTACAGTACTCCCCAGCCCTGGCAACTGTACTTCATGTATATTGTACAAAAGACACAGAAACAAGGCCAGACTCACAGCTCAAAGGCTGGACTGAAACTGAACCCAGTAAAGAGGCAACACTGGCCCCTATGCTACTTGGGAAAGATAAACAGGTGCAGCCGATTGCTGGGAAGTAGCTCACATACCCCACCACTAGGGGAACAATTAGACTGCACATTAAATTGATACCTGTTCACACCAGTATGCCGAAAAGCCACAGTGTAATACATAGGGAGATTGCACAAATGCAAAAATACTGATCAATTTAATGTGCAGTCTAATTGTTCCCCTAGTGGTGGGGTATTTGAGCTACTTCCCAGCAATCGGCTGCACCTGTTTATCTTTCCCAAGTAGCATAGGGACCAGTGTTGCCTCTTTACTGGGTTCAGTTTTTTTTCAGTTCAGCCTTTGAGCTGTGAGTATGGCCTTGTTCCTGTGTTTTTTGAGTAATTAATATCTCATTTTTTTCTGTGTTTTTATATTGTACAAAAGGTCCAGTCATTCTTGAGACCCTTAAAGGGGTTGTCTCACTACAAAGATTAGCCTTCAATGTGTAGGAAACCCTAAATGAAGACAATATATTGCAAATTTTTTTGTTTGTTGAGGAGCTACAAATGATTTTAGCACTTTCTGCGAGCTTTCTGGTTTCTCTAGTGACCGACCTGTTTGTTTGTGCTCCCTCTGGTGTGTGTCTTATCTGATAGCAGTGAGTGACGTCATGGTCATCACACAGGTCGCGGCACAAAACTGCCGGCAGCCTGAGAGCTTGTTTGTTACCTGATCTTTCAGACAAAAGACACTAATTACTACTGCTGCTTTGTTCTATGAAACAGTGAGATGAGACAACCCCTTCAATGACCGCCCACTGTCTTGATGACAGGCGGTTCGTGTTCCCTATTGGCAGCAATGCCAAAAGATGTCGCTGCCTTCAGAAAGGGTTTGTGGGTCCCAGTGCTGCAGCTGCACTAATTAACAGCCCCGTTCCAAGAGCAGTCTGTGCACAGCCTGGACTGGGATTCAAATCAGAGGATGCAACAGTGTCACTAATCAGCCAGCACCCGCCACCTAAGAAGCAGGCTCAGCGCGAGCCCCTTCCATAGCTCCTTATGGACAATAGAACGTGTCCATATGACTATTGTCGGTAAGGGGTTAAAACCATCAAATAGTGGTTACTTATAGTAACAACTGAAAGCCGTTTGTCCCCTTATTGATGTTGTGACTACTAAAGATATTACAAGACTGTCAGTAGCTCTCCAGCATCTCTTTCCTACAACTCCCAGACTGCATTGCAATTATCTCCACAGTTATCACTGCTAGGGTTTATATGCTGACAGTTTATAATCCACCCAAGCTCTGTGCTTGCTGTCATAATAGGACTCATGAGTCAGTATATCAACTGTAGAGAGCTGCAGTCATCATTTTCATGACAGCAGTACACAACCACCCACTTTTGAACTGCTGTCCTCTGCTCCCATTACTGTTAGCAAGTCCTGCCAGCAGGAATCAAGGATAAACAAACAACTTCCCCTCCCCTGTAATTACTATTCTATTCACTTTTAAATTACAGGATGGCAAAAGTTAATGCAGCCAGATCGCTCTCAGGCTATGCCCCCCAAAAAGGGGAGGGGTTCCCCTTGAGCTGACCCTTTGGTTTAAAAGCACCCCAGGGATTGTGATGTAACATTCAGTAAGGCCATTTTGAACATGGATGTACTATTTTGGGGGGGTAGAGAGTTGGGGGGGACGGGCTTTGTCCCTATAATTTTTAATAAGTTTTGAATTAAAATTTAATCTAATACAGTTGTGGCCCTATAAAAAAATAAAAAAAATTTTCCCCAAAAACCCCCTTTAAACCCCTTTATGGTGCGACGGGTAACAAAATGCCCCTTTTTTTCCCGGCTTATTTCCCAGTTCCTTTACAAGGGAAAGGAAACCGGGTTCCCCCTCCTCTCCCGGCAGTCGGGGTCCTGCTCCCAAAATTTGGGACACATTGACTTTGGGCCAGCCCCCCGGCCCCCCGGCTTTTCCTGAACCCCCTTTCCCGGGTTCCCCTTCTGCGTTACATTTTAGTCGGGGTTTTTGGCTCGAAAGTTGTCGAGCCAGGTCTTTTTTATATCGGCCAGCAAACTGAGAGCGAACGTCCATTTTGGTTTAGTTACCTAAAATAGAGAAAACATTTAAAGTTGCATGTATTCTTAAAAATTGTCCATTTCATGTGTGAATGAGGATGAGATGCAATATCAGAAATAAAGGGGGTTTTCCCAAAGAGAGCCCTCAGCCGGGGGTCCCATTTCATGATGAACAGCACAAGTAGTCAGCTCTTGATGCCCCTTTGGAAGAGAAGTCCAGAAAGTTATCAGCCCCTGTGACCACTGCTTTAGTTTGGCCAAAAACCCTCATCAAAAAAGAAAACTTTAGCGTGCCCTGCCCACCATCAGGAATGCCGCTTTAGGCTGTCCCCCACCCTCCCCGCGTTTGCTGCTTTGGACTGCCTCGCTCCTTTCGATTGCAGCTTTCACCTGCTCCGTCACCCCACCCCTCCGACCAGGGCTGTGGAGTCGGCAAGCCAAAACCCCCCAACCCTCAATTTTCCCCAAAACCCCCAAATTTCCCCATAAAATGGCCATGTTTAAGTGATAACTTTACTGTAGTAAAATGGTAACATCAGGCTGTTTATCACCTTATGATACAATAATCAAGCTATTTAGGTAAAACAGGGCACTGACAAGCAAAAGGGTAACAATGTTTTTATCTTTTGAACACTTGTGGGTAGAGTGAAGACAAAGCTGTATTTTTTATCCAAGTCCGTCTGCACCAACATTGGAATGTGTAGAAGAGAAACCCGGGGGCAGATTTTTGGGGAAAAATATGCTTGAATCTGATTCAGAGCCCCAAAAGGGTTCAGGCAGAGCCCCGAAAGCCAAAGGGGATTTTCCCCAAAAACTAAAAAAATAATACAGATTAACCCTTTTGATTTTTTGGAGCAAAACAGTAACAATGCAGTTTTCAGGAAAGATTTTGAGAACAAAACGGGTGCTAAATTCCCTTTCAAGTCAAGTTTATGTGTAAGATTTGGTAAGATGGCTGTATATAAAATTTTCAGTAGCCCCATGTACAAAGCTGTTGTGGATGGTGAGATATGGGGGCCCTTGGGAAAGTCACAAGTTCAAACCATTGTTACCCTTTTTCTTTGTCTGGGGTAAAATATATTTATTGGGTTTTGACTTTGAACACAAAAAAATTTTTAAATATGCAAAAAAACCTTTCAGGAACATTTGGGAGTTTGAATTTTTTTTCTGGGAAAAAAGTATGCCCCATCAGATCCCGCATAAAAAACCTCACAACGATCTCATTATTTTTCCAGGCTAAGGGGAACGAAAAAATCCCTACACAACTTTTTTTTGGGGGCCCAAAGCGATGGGCCACAGGGGGGGAACATCTTAAAAAAGTCGGGGATAAAGGGAATTTTCCTTTAGCCCCATCAGTTTTGGTTTAAAGGTTTGGGTTTCTACTTTTTTGAAGGCAGGTTTAAACTTTTTTTCTTTAAACTGTTTGCCCTGGGAGCAGAAATTTTTTTCCCCGCGGGCAGCGCTTTGCCCGGGTCCATGTATCAATTACATTCCCCTGTGATAAGGCGAAGATATGGGAGCAGTAGCACGGCTGGACCCAAATCCCCCTTGCTTTTGCAAACAAAAAATAACTGGGCCAAAATTTTTAAATAATTTTTTGGGGGTCGGGGTCGGTCCGTTTTAAAGACGACTCCGACCCGCAAAATAGGCCCCGACTCCACACTCCGTCTCCAAACCCTGCTGCAGTGCACCCCCAAAAAGAACAACAGAGCTAAAGTTTGTCTAAAACGGTCCCATGTTTTTGAGTATGCCCGCCATCTGTACTGGGCACAATACGGGAGTCCACCCCGAAAGTACCCTACATTCAGAAAATGGGGTAAAAAATGGACTAAATAACACTACATTTTTTGATCTGTTTTTCTATGGCTTTCGGCCCGGTAAAAGGGCAAAAAAACTGGTTTAAACACAAAAACGATTTCAGCAAAATATTTCACCCGTTTTCAAAGAAGTAGAAGATCAACCATTCATCAAAACGGGCTGTGGCTGAGGCAATTCCTTTATACCCCGACATTGTTAGAGATGTTGCCCCTGTGGTCACCGCTTTGCCCCAAACCCCAAATTAGTGTAGAGAGGCGTTCTCTAGCCTGGAAATAATGAGATCAGATGTGAGGTCATGTACGCAGGATCTGATGGAGGCAATACTATTTCTCAGAACAAATTCAGAGACTCCACAAATGTTCCTGCACTGTTTTCCATATTAACAGTTTTGTGTTCTAAAGTCATAGCCAATAAATATATTTTACACTGACAAGCAAAATGGTAACAATGTTTTCAACTTAAAAACTTTCAGGCTCCATATTCTCAGCATCCACTACAGCTTTGTAATGAGTCTACTGTAATTTTATATACAATCATCTGACCCCCTATTATACATAAATGTGACTTGAGAGGGATTTAGCAAACTGCTGAGTTCTGCAGATTCTTTCCTGTAACTGCATTGTTACTGTTTTGCTCCTAAAAATCTAAATGTTAATTTTTTTTTTATTGTGTTAGTATTTGGGAAATCCACCTTTGATTTTCAATACTGCCTGAATCCTTCTGGGCTCTGAATCTTGACCAAAATCTGATCCCCGGTCTCTTCTACAAATTACCAATGTTGGTGCAGATTGGACTTGGATACAGTTTATTCTTCAACTCTACCCACAAGTGTTCAAAAGATCAAAACATTGTTACCCTTTTGCTTGTCAGTGTCTGTTCTTCCTAAATAGCTTGATTATTGTATCATAAGGTGATAAACAGCCTGATACCATTTTACTACAGTAAAGTTATCACTTAAACATGCGCCGTGTATGAGGGAGTCAGGGGGACTTCCGGTGCCGGCGCATGAAGACGGGTTGAGGATCGGCTCCCCGCACCCGCCGGCTTTATACCGCCATTAGCTGCGCAAAGCAGCGCTGACCTGGCCGAAAACCGGGGGAGTAGCTCCCCCGAGTACCGGAGCATACTCCCGGACGTAAACCGCCCGAGTCGCGGACTTTGCCGCGTCACTGCGGCCCTCGGGGCACAGAACGAGCAGCGCACAGAGGCCGGCCTGCTTCCCTGAATGCGGCAGCAGAGGTGAACGGCGCGCCAGCAGCAGCAGCAGGAGGGCGCACTGAGCGGCGGACTTGCCGGGTAAGGGACCTACTGCCGCCCCTGTACAGCCCTGACACGGACTGCCCGCACCAGCACTGGAGGCCCCCTCATTTACATACCTCCTGCTGAGATAAGCCAGACTGCCACAGGAGGGCCGTGCATATTTAAAGGGACACTGACCCCAATTGATCTGCATACTAATAGTGCAAGACCAACACCTGCTGATTGCACGGCGGATACGTCTGGCGCTCAGAGGGACTAACTCCCCACGTCCTGGCAGCACCTCTCCCTGATGGAGAAGTATCTACTCCGTAGCGCCCAAAAGACCGGAGCTGCACGGGAACAGCCGCAAGTTACACCTAAAATGGCTGCCGCCGGCCGCGTGCCGGCCAGAGAAATAGAGGAAGACCACAGCAGTACCAGCAGCAGCAAGGGGGAGGGGGACGACGCAGGATCTTTCCTAGAACCTTGCTCAGTGGGATCCCAGGGCTCGCCGACTCCAGCCTGCACTGTGCCGATTGATTATAAGCTCCTGGCTACAGAAGTGGCAAGACAAATAGCACCAGACCTGCAAGCGGCCCTTGAATCCACCGTCCAGGCCTCTCTGCTCAAGCTGCAGCAGGATGTTCAAGCTCACTCTGCCAGACTCGAAGAATTAGAGAACAGAGTGAATGACCTGGAGACTGACAACAGCACCCTGAACGCCCGTCTGAAACTCTGCGCCAAGGCACAACTGGTGCAGCAAGAACGCATCGAAGACCTTGAAAATCGCTCCAGGCGGAGTAACCTGAGGCTAGTGGGTCTCCCTGAATCGTTCAAACAGCGCGACCTACAACCCCTCTGCCAGGAAGAGCTGCCCGCTGCCCTGGGCATCAACCACGGCTGTCGTATCGAAAGAATACACAGAGTGGGCCCGGAGGGAAGAACAGCCTCAGCATCTAAGTCTCAACAACGGCAGAAGAGCCGCACTGTGATAATGAAGTTCCTGGACTTTAATGACAAGGCTGAAATCCTGAGGGCGTATCGCAGGCTCAACAAGCCACTACTACTCCAGGGACATAAAGTGCTGCTATTTGAAGATTTCTCCGCAGAGGTCTCCCAGAAGAGGCGCGCCTTCAGCAAACTCTGTACGGCACTATTTCAACAGAAGATCCGATTCCAGATTCTCTACCCGGCCACCCTCAAGGTGCTGGATCCTGATGGCCCGCCCAGGTTCTTCAACTCGGCAGTGGAAGCGGAAGAGGATCTGCGCGACCTTATGAGCTCCAGAGGGATACCCGTCTCCAAAACCCCAGCTCGACCACCACGATCACCTGAGACGACTGCAGCCGATACCCTTGAGGCCTCCAGGAGGAGACAGAAAGAGACCTCGTGGGCTCGCTCGCGATCTCTGTCACCACCTCCACTTTCGCCTAAAGAAAGCCGTCAGCCGAGACGCCGACGGGACTCTACCCCTGATTGAGGAGACTGGTCACCCTGCTCGGCGAGGATCAGGTTCTGGGGAGGGGGAGGGTGGACTGTATGGACATCCTTGGATCATTTCCCTTGTATAGAAGGCAAGAGTTGTCATAGGAGTCCTTCTAGACTTTCTAGACTGTCTTGGGATGCAATTGCTCTCATCACATATCTGTTTATAGGCCAATCCTGAGAACTCTAGAAATTTCAATGGTTTTCTGCCGGTGGGGGAGGGGGGCAAGGGTTCTTGTCGGGGAAAAGTTTCTTCATGCTAATGGAAAAAAG
This sequence comes from Phyllomedusa bahiana, assembly GCA_025379985.1. NCBI lineage: Eukaryota > Metazoa > Chordata > Amphibia > Anura > Hylidae > Phyllomedusa > Phyllomedusa bahiana. Next base: position 85,190 of record JAODAL010011772.1, read on the forward strand.
GGAGTCCTCCCAACGCATTGAAGGCGGGGCACGCAACAGCCCCCCATCAGCGTCATTTTACGTTCTTGCCGATTGGCAAAGGTTTACATGCTTGTTATGCCAGTTTACCTGTTTATCGAATTTGTCTATGTTTCACTGCGTCCATTTATCATTCTCTGACTTAGTGCCCCAGAAAACTTGCCTTAAAAGTCCTACCTTTCCGGAAACACTCAGTGCCAGCCCACAGCTCTCCCATATCGAGATATCCTTTATATGCGGATCATCTCCTGGAACATAAAGGGGCTCCGTTCCCCAAATAAACGGATGAAGGTGATCCGGCATCTAAAGAGGCTCCGCCCTGATGTGGTCCTCCTGCAGGAAACACATCTGAAAGCTGATGACATTAAGCGATTGGAGAAGCTGTGGGTGGGCCACGCCTTTGGGTCCCCGTCCGTGCTGGGCAAGGCAGGGGTAGTCACGCTTATTCACAAAAAATGTTCCATTTGAGCTGGTTTCACATGAGCATGACCTGGAGGGTAGAGTCTCCCATCTAGTCATTAAGTGGGGAGAATGTGACCTAAGCATCTTTAATATCTATGGGCCCAATGGTCAGAACCGGGTATTTTTTAAGGAGTTAGCGGAGAGGATTTGCACCGATCAAAACCGATGCCAAATTATTGGAGGAGACATGAACGCAGTTGTAGATCAGGTCGAAGATAGAAGGGGAGGGCCGGCATCCCAAGTAAACAGCAAGGGCATTTCCACGTCTCAAAAGGGAGTCTTAAGCCACCTCATGGACTCCGCTAGTCTTCATGATTGCTGGAGAGAGCGAAATCCCGATGAACGGGACTACACTTACTATTCCCCGGTTCACCAGTCATGGTCTAGGCTGGATCATCTTCTGGTTTCTGACTCCCTCCAACCCAGAGTCGAAAATGCAAAAATTCTGAACATGGTCATCTCTGATCACTCCCCAATCTCAGTAGATTTGATGGAATTTTTTCCAAGGGGTACAGATTTTATCTGGAAGTTTCCTGCCTATCTCGCAAAGACGGATTCTTTCGCTGAGATGGTTAGGGGTTGGTGGATGACCTATGCTTCGGACAACCTGACTCACCGGGGCGACCCCTCACTATATTGGGCTACCGCGAAGGCCGTACTTAGAGGTAGGGTCATAGCCTATACCTCTGTCTATAAACGCAAACTGAAGGAGGCGTACCTGACTGCCTCAGAAAGAGTTAGGGAGACCTATAAGACCTATCTTGGAGATAGCTCTGATAAGCCCAAGCGGGACTGGGAACAGGCCAAAAGGGAGTTTGACCTTTGGGCAGATCGCACAGAGGAATTACATAGGTCACACTTACACTCCACACTCTTCAGGTACGGAAACAAATCCGGGAAACTTCTTTCCCGGCTGCTGAAAGGGGCCTACAAACCCGCACACATACAAGCTCTCCGCACACCGGAAGGTACCATTACCACTGATCCCGCAAAGATTAATGACACGCTCAGACAATTTTATGCCACACTGTACTCATCAGAGGGTCAATTTCAAGTAGAGGATGGACGGCGATTCCTCTCTAAAGTAAAATTGCCACACTTGTCAGATCTCCAGAGGGAGGAACTGAATGCGGACATAACTATTCGCCACTTGAAGGCAGGCAAGGCCCCGGGACCTGATGGGTTCTCGGGGGAGGTATATAAAATCCTGAGTGATCAGATCACCCCCATCCTCACCGAATATTACAACTCGATATTACATAATGAGCCTGTTCGCCCAGAATCAAAAAACGCATACATTAAAATTATCCCGAAGAAAGGGAAAGACCCGCTGCTCCCTGCATCATATAGGCCCATATCCCTCATAGACATTGACCAAAAAATCTTGTCTAAGATACTGGCTGATCGCCTCGCCGGTTTTATGCCGCAATTGATTGGACCCTCCCAAAAGGGTTTCATCAAGGGAAGAGCGGCGGTGGGAAACATCAGGAAAGTGCTAGCGGTATTGGAAAGGGTCCGACACAAACCACTGCCAGGAGAGAGGCCTGTCCTGGTGGCCTTAGATGCAGAAAAGGCCTTTGATAACGTGCGATGGGACTGGCTTTGGTTTGTCCTGGATACCATGGGAATTACAGGGACGTTTAGGTCTGTCCTCTCTGCCATCTATGATTCCCCAACAGCCCAAATTCATACCCCGGGCTTCCTTTCTCCAAAAATCCCCCTCCAGAAAGGGACAAGGCAGGGGTGTCCGCTTTCCCCCTTACTTTTTAATTTGGCCTTAGAACCCTTGGCACGGGTACTTGAGGATTCTGACCTCTTCTCGGGGATCCAGATAGGAGACAAAGAGGTGAAGACCGCTTTGTTTGCAGACGATCTCATACTATTCATGTCTGCTCCCCTGACCCAGCTCCCTCCAGTGCTGGAGTTGCTGCGATATTTCGGCACGCTATCAGGGTATAAAGTAAACGTGTCCAAGAGTGAAGTGTTAGAAATTGGCCCGAAGCTATCACAGTCCCAGTGGGCGAACATGGGATTAGACATTACCCGGGCTCAGGAACACATCACTTATTTGGGTATCAAGGTGGGTCGGACTCCAGACTCGATGTATAAGTTAAATATTCCCCCTCTTATAAATAAAATCTCCCAGGACCTGAAGCGTTGGACCTCACTGCCACTGTCACTCGCCGGTAGATGCCACGCCATAAAGATGGTCTGCTTCCCACAGCTGCTATACCCCCTACAGACCCTCCCATTCCTGCTCAAACATACGGACATCAACCACATTAACTCATGCTTCTCCAGATTTATATGGGCAGGGAAAAAACCCCGTATTGCACTACATAAACTGATCCTGCCAGTTAGGGCAGGTGGGCTGAATCTCCCTGATGTTAGGGGTTATAACCTGGCCTGTCTGACTCGTCACATGCTAGACTGGATTGGGGGTCACTCCCGCTTCTCGAATTGGGAATTAGAAAGAGAGTTAATGCGCCCTTGACACCCGCAGGCCTTGCTCCATACCAGGTATCCTAAGTTGCCCTCTTTGATTAAGTTGTCTCCATTGTTCCGAGACACAATAATGGCCTGGAAAGAGCTGAGGAAACGCTTAGGCCTTTCCTTTGCTCTCTCCAAGGACATGCCCATTTGGGACCACCCCGAGTTTCCGCTGGGTCAGAGCAATCCGATGTTTAGGAAGTGGAGGGAGACAGGTCTGGCCAACGCGGGACAGCTAATGCAAGTGAGTTCTCGGAGATGGCTAAAGCCCTCGGAGATGCTCGAGAGGTTCTCCTTACCCAAATCACAGCTTTTGGCTGCCTATCAGCTCTTCTATTTCTGTAATGGGAGACTAAGAGATGTCTCCAAGGAGACCATTCCTAACGATTTTGACACCTTTGTCACCACTCACAGGGAGACATATTGTCTATCGAGGCTCTATGCTGACATGAGAGGGTGGTGCAGGAAACGGGTAGCTTCTCAGGCATTCCACTACTGGAGCCGCCGATTGGGTAATGCCCAGATCCCAGATATGATCCCGAAGGGTGTGGTGACCGTACGGAAACACATCATCTGCGAGACCTGGCGGGAAACTTACTTCAAGATAATACATAACGCCATCTACGCCTTCAATCTCCCCCCCTCTCAGAACTTCCCCGATAGATTGCAGCACTGCCCTAAATGCGGCACACATAAAACGGACCTATGGCACGGTCTGTGGGAATGCAGCTATACACAATCCTACTGGGACACAATCCTTCAGTATATTCAGCTTCACTTCGGGGTCACCCTAGAGAAACACTATGAACTCCTGATCTTCCATTGCCCAGGCCTCCGGACGCGGATGGGGGAGACGGTTCTGAGGAGTCAGTCCACTCCACCGGTTTCCCGGGAAATAGTTCACATTGCCCTTTTGGCAGCAAAACGAAGCCTCTTACAGTTATGGCTGAAGCCCACTCTCCCGTCAATCTCCGGGTCATAAAGCAGCTGGAGGATTATCTTATAGCGGACAGACTGGAGACAGAGAGGTGTAAGGAGATCCGAACCCCAGGGTTCTTCAGACGTTGGAGAACCTTCATAGAATCGCATTATTCTGACAGGGAGATAGAAGCCCTTATGCAGAGGTTCAAGTATACCGATTGGTACTGTAGGGAGGGAATTGGGGGCACGCTGGGGAGACTTCAGGTCTGAGGAACTTTGGCCTTGAGTTCGTGGTTTCATTAAGGACCGCACGGTCACGAGAGATGAAGATAGGACGCAGTTGCACTTTAGTAGTGTTGATATTTTGTTTAATTTAATTTCTTTTATACCCTTGTAAGTTGATGTTTTTCTCTGTATGTATTATCTCCATATTCCAGGCACAGGCCCGGGGATTATGCAAATACGTGATATGACCACTATTACATGTCAGAGATATGTGTTCACTGTTTAACTGTTTGAAAATGCAATAAAATTTATTTAAAAAAAATAAATAAATGAGGGAGTCAGGAGTCGGAGGTTTGGGAAATTGAAGAGTCAGTCGGGCCTTGGCTTGCCGACTCCACAACCCTGGCCGCGGTATATGTTGGCATACAAATACTGCACAGATATCACGAAGAGAATGGAGTGTCAGGTGAACGGCCCCTTACCTAAAACAAGTCGTGTGCACAGAACCTGCTGGGCATTGTATCAGAGCAGTAAGTCAAAGCAATTTCCCTAACACTAACTCCCACTCCCTCATACTCGGCGCATGTTTAAGTAATAACTTTACTGTAGTAAAATGGTAACATCAGGCTGTTTATCACCTTATGATAAAATAATCAAGCTATTTAGGTAGAACAGAAAATATATTTATTGGATACATTCATTTTATGATGACTCCGACTCCTGCAAAATAGGCACCGACTCCACAGCCCTGCTGCTGGCTATTCATTTGTATGGGAGTTTCAGAAAGAAAACCGTGCTGGAAAACCTCATAGAAAAGTGCTGCATCAAGGCGCTTTTCACCCTACAAATTCAGCCGTGTTACCCCCAAACCTTGTATCCCATTAGGACATCATAGAGCAGGCATCCTCAAACTGCAGCCCTCCAGCTGTTGGTAAACTACAACTCCCATCATGCATTTATATAATCTATAACCGTGGGAATGATGGGAGTTGTAGTTTCCCAACAGCTGGAGGGCCGCAGTTTGAGGATGCCTGTCATAGAGGGACACTCAGTGGCAGGCAGCCCTATGGTATGTGTGAGCCGCCCATCTATCATAAATCTGACCATCCACCTACACAGCCACCACCGAATACTACAGCAGGATCACCTAGGACCCAATCAGTAGTTTCCAGGAGTGATCAGCTGATCCCTGCTGCAGATCTAACACCAATGAGGCTGCGCAGGAGAAATCAAACCCACATTGATAATCCAGAAACTCTGATAGTCCGGAATCCCTGCACAATAACCTGCAAGCACAGCACCAGAAGAGAAGGCTGAGGATAGCGTCTGATGGACGGGCGGGCAGAGAGGCAGCGCAGCAGTGACCATACAGTGACGTCAATAGGATAGACCTGAGTACAGGTGACACTTCCGTATACAACCGTCCGCCCCGATAGCTGCACCACTCACCGGACTCCCCGACACCGACCTCCGTCCGCGGCTCCCGCACTCCTAAGATTCAAACTAGAGGAAGCTTCTGCGCATTGGACGGATCCCCGCGACCTGATTGGCTGAGCCGCCTCCAATCAGAGCCGGCGATTTGCTTTTCAAATGTGCGTCACTGCTTCGCGTTCGTTTTACGTGCCGGAAGTACGCATGCGCAGTGACCACTGACTGGAAGGACCTGGGTCCGCTGGCGCTGCGTGACGTATTCTGCGTCCTGTTCGTAAATGACGAGCCGGAATGACCGGAGCTATTGTAAAACAGGAAGAGGCTTCTGTAAAACAAGGAGCAACATGTATGAAAATGGTCTAGGTCTAAAACACTCTGTTACCCATAGCAACTAATCAGAGAGCCCCTTTCATTTTATATAGTGTTCAGGAAAAATGAGAGGGGCGCTCTGATTGGTTGCTATGAGCTCAGATTGGTTGCCATGGCAACAGAGTTTTAGACAGTTATCATACATGTGGCCCAAGGGTTGAGCTTATTGATGCCCCTCAAAAGAGAGTCAAAAACGAATGTAAAAAAAAAGTCTCCATTGATTCCTTGTAAAATCAGCATTGTCGTTCAGACGTCGCTGATTGAAATCGCTTTCTTTCTGCATTTGTGGTGAGCGCGGAAAAATAAGTGACGTCAATTCTTGAGGCATTTTCTGCACTTAAAAGGGCTGTCTTACTACAAGGATTGCTTTTTATGTTAAAGGGGTTGTCTCATTACATTGATTCATCTTACTTCAGTCCCGTTTAATTGTTTTTATTTTGAATTCAGGGGCGTGTTTACTGGATTCCACTAGGCTGCAGTAGAAGCCAGGTCTGTAGCTATAGCAATCAGCGCTGGCAGCCTATCAGGATAGATCAAACAGGTCTGTAGCGATAGCAACCAGTGCTGGCAGCCTATCAGGATAGATCAAACAGGTCTGTAGCGATAGCAACCAGTGCTGGCAGCCTATCAGGATAGATCAAACAGGTCTGTAGCTATAGCGACCTGAGGAGCTGATGCAGCCCATACAAGAGGGGATATCTAGGAATAGGTAGGACACTGTTATTGGACATATATTGAAAAGTGACTTGTTTTTGCAAGATCTTTAACATAAAACGCAGCAATCCTTGTAGCAAGACAACACCTTTAACCCCTTACCGCCGGAGCCAGTTTTGGCCTCTCTGACAGAGCCCCATTTTTGAAATCTGTCATGTGTCACTTTATGTGAGAATAACTTTTTGACACTTTAACCTATCCATGTGATTCAGAAATTTTTTTGCTCGAGACACATTGTGCTTCATGATAGTAAGGAATTTTGGTCCAAAAAATGCTTGTTTATTTGTGAAAAATTTAAAAAAATCGTGAAAAATTTCACAAATTTACCAATTTTAAACTTCAAAAATTTCTGCATGTAAGGGACATTTTTCCCCACTCAAAATATTTAAATAACTAGCATCCTACCAATGCCCTGCTGTTTTTTTGGCACCCTTTTTTTTAAATGTCTTTTTTTTTATGACATTAGGGGGCTTAAAATTTAGTAGCAATTTTAAAAACAAAATTGCATATACATTTTTTTAGGGACCACCCCCATTTTCTAACAAAGCCCTTTGTTGACCTGTATTTAAAAAACCCCCATAAATGACCTTTTCTAAGAAACTACCCCCCCTTAAAAGTTTTCAAAACCGCTTTTAAAGGAAGTTTTTTAAACCCCATTAGGGGGTTTCACAGGAATTAAAGCAAAGTGGAAGTAAAATTTTTAAATTTTTCCCTTTTTTTTTTTGCAGATTTTCAATTTTTATACTTTAAATTAAACAAGAATACATAAAAGTGATCGGGGAAATGAAAATTAATATTGATTCCCCAGATTCGGGCCGTTTTCAGAGATACCCCAAATGAGGCCCTATGAAATTATTTGGCTCAACCAAAAACCCCAAATGGGAGGAGCACCTACTGGCCCCTCGGGGGCCCCATTTTCTTTAACATTTTTTTTTAAAGGGGGCATTCGGGTTTGCAGACCCCAAAAAAGGTTTGCTAAAACTTAATAATCCCCCCCAAAAAAGACCCCAAAATTTGGGAAAACAAACACCCCTTAAGGAATATTATCCAGGGGGGGTTGGGTGAGCATATCGCCCCCCCCAAGGGTGTTTCACAACTTTTTTTGCGTTGGGCCCTTTTTGAAAATAAAAAAAAAAAATTTTTTTCCCCAAATAATCTAAATTTTTAAACTGAAAATTTTTTAATTTTTACAAGGAAACCTGGTAAAAAAAAAAAGCCCCCAAACCCCCTTGCTACGCAATTCCCTTCCCAATTTCCCGGCAGTACCCTACATGGGGGTTTTAAACTGCTGTTTGGGCGCAGGCAGGGGTTTAACAAAGGGAAGTGCTTTTTGGGCTTTGGAACCCCAGTTTTTTGGGGGGGGCCCTGTCGCTTTTTACAAACCCCCCCAAAGTACCAAACAGGTAAAACCCTTTCCAGAACCCTCCCCTTTTTTGGATTCACACGCCTCATAGATCTAAACTAGGGGTGTATTTTACATTTTGGGGAAACGGGGTTTTCCCAAAATTTTGGGTTTTTTTTTTTGCTTTGGGGCTAGAAAATGGGGGGAAAACGTAACCCCCCGCCATTGTTTTTTGGGCTTCAATTTTAAAAGCGTTCCCCTGCAGAAATAAAACAGGATTTCTTTAATTTTGGGGTGGGTTACAATTGAAATTGATTAGATTTATAAATTTTTTTTTATTTTTTTAATTACTTTTACACAATAAAAAATGGGTCTATAAAAATTTGTTTTTATGTTTCCCCTTTTTCTGAAAACCATAACTTTTTCATTTTTCTGTATCCCGGACGTTTGGGGGCCCTTGTTTTTTTTTTTTTGGGTGAGGAAAGGAAAGGGGTACCCAAAATGGGGCCCTTTTCCGTTTTTGATCACTATTTTTTAAAGGGGTTTTTTAGGTGACTTTTGAACAAAAATAAAAAGCATTCCTGGGTATTTTTTTTTTTTTAAAAAAAGCGGTCACCTGCAGAAATAACTGACACCCAATATTACTCACGGGTCGTACGATTACACTGTTTCCCCAAATTTTGGTATTTTTTTTTTAAAGTTTTACGGGCTTTTACACAATAAAAATACTTTTTTTCCCAAAAAGGAAAAACCCACTTTTTTTGCATCCCCATAGCCCGGGGGAGCCAAAACTTTTTTTTTTTTTTCTGTTACGACTTGAAAGGGCTTTTTTTTTTGGGGGAAATTTAAAAAAAACGTTTTTTTTTGGGTTCTTTTTTGGGGGACAAAAACTTTTTGATCATTTTTAAACCCTTTTTTTAAGGGGCGGGGGTGAAGAAAATACTGAAAATCCTAAAAGTGTTTTTTTTTTTAATTTTAAAACCCCTCACCTCATATCCATGACCTTTAAAGTTTTAACTCTCTGGTCGATATGTTTTAACAGCGATACCCTATTTAAATATTTTTTTTTTTAATTTTTGAAGCACTTTAAAAAAAAAAAAGTTTTTTTTAATTGTGTTAAATAATTTTATGCATCTCTTCTTCTAGAGCCATAACTTTTTTATTTTTCCCATACAGAGTTTTTAAAGGGATTTTTTTTTGCGGGATCCCTAAATTTTAAAAATTTTGGTACAACTTTGGCGTTTATAAGAGTTTTTGATGTTTTTTTTATTCCATTTTATGTGCTCGGGAATTACAAAAACGCAATTCTGTGACTGTTTTTTGTTTTTTTTTTTTAAGGGCTTTCACTCAAACGGTTAATTAACGTGACAGTTTTTATAGGGGGGTCTTTAAAGCACGCGGTGACCAAATATGGGGACTTTATTTATTTGATCTTTTTTGGGGCGATTGGCGTTTGTAAAGGGGGAAAAAGGGGGTGTACTGTTTTTTTTTTATTTTTTTTTGGTTTTGTTTTTTTCTCCTTTTTTTACTTTTTACATTTTTTTTTTACTTTTTTTTCACTTTTTTTCTAACCCGCAATCATCAGATTGGGGTTAGAAGGCAGGCCAATGCACAGTACCGTACTGTGTACTGGTCGCCATGACAAAAAGCCTGTCCCCCATGCCCAAAATGCATTGCAGGCATGGTGACGTCACACCCTGACCCCGGGAAGTGCCGTTCACTTCCCCGGAAACATCAAGAGGAAAAATCGGGGGCCCGCCCCTAAAAGTGCGAACCGACGGGGGCAGGCCCGGGGGGCTCACTCCCCCTGCCTGCGGGTTTATTATCGCGGCCATGACAGGGTACATAATGAAAACGGTAATCACCCCGGGCCGGATTTATATTTTCATCGGCCCCGGTTATTTTCCGCGGGTCCCCCTGTTCGATCCCCCAGCGTATGCAACGTCCTTTTGCAAGGGAAATCACTTCCCCCCTAGGGGGTATGCCCCTACCCCCCTATGTCGGGAAGGGGGTTAAAGATCTTTTCATAAACAAGTCCTTTTTTAATAATTCCACTAACAGTGCCACCTATTCCTAGATATCCCCTTCCCCTTTAGGGCGCATCACTTTCCCCAGGTCGCTATAGCTACAGGAAAAAAAACCCGTTTTTATAACCATGATTGGGTGTGAGCACTGGTTCTATGCTCCAACCTTTTCCCTCTCTCCTGATAGCCCGCCTGCACTGGTTGGGAAAGTTACAGACTGGCTTTTTAAATGCAGCCTAAATAAAAATCCATAAAAAAACCCCCTGGGGAAATTTAAAATGAAAACCAAAAAAACAGGGCTGAGGTAAGATGAATCAATGTAGTGGGGACAACCCCTTTAAATTTTTCATGGAATCAATTTGGGGAGCATAAAAAAAACTTTCCCCAAACACTCACGCAAAGTCTGGGGGCGTATTGGGTCCTTTTTATGGGCAAGGATCTCCCCCTAAAAACCCAAATGGCTATTCTATGGGGTTTTTTGGCAAAATTTCCCCTGAAAAACCTCATCAAATACTTGTCCCAAAAAACCCCCTTTAAAAACCTCTTCAAATCCTCAAATTTAATTGGGCCCTTTTTCACACGAGATTGTGTGCTCATACTGCTCATGACTCTGTGCTCATACCCTAACAAGGAATTTCCACCAAATTTTAAAAATTTTTTAACATATTTATTAAAAATGGTTTCAAAAAATAAAAATGTCACAAAAAAAAGGGGGTATTTTATTTTGGGTTTAAAATTTTTGGGATGAACAAAAACATTTCTTGAAACATTTTTTTAAAAGGGAAATAAAAAAAGACAATCCTAAAATTTAGATCACATGCTAACAGTCAATGTTTCAGTGCTTTTTGCACAAATTTCTTATCTCTAACAAAAGGGGGTTAAAGGGGGTTTTTCCACGATGTTTAAAGTTGACCTAGGATCCTCCAAAATGGGGGGATTTTTAAACATTTTTTTTAAATTTTATGTTATTACAAAAAAAGGAAAACCGTGAGAGCTACAGCATTCTCATCCCCCCTTTGTTTCATGAAAAATTTTCATAAACCGACCAAACACTGACAGGAGCGATCTGGGCCCCACTTTCGTGTTTTCACTTCTTTTTTCTATGACCCGGGAAAATGAAGGGGCTTGCAAGGGGGCTGTGGGGAAAAATGCCAAATGTAAAAGCTTCGCCTTTTATAGACAAACCACTGGTTTTTAATGTTTTTATTTGATTTAAAAATACTTTGCAGACCCCCTTCTTTCTCCCCTCCCCTGGGCCCCCCCCCCTTCCACCCCTTGGCCCGCCGTTTTTAAAGACTTGTTTATCTTTTCTCCTACCCCGATAACGGTAAGGGAACTCACTTCGGCAAAACCCCCTTTTAAAAGGGGTTTTCTCACTAAAGGATTGCTTTTTTTGTTAAAGAACTTGCAAAAAAAGGGACTTTGCAATATATTTCCATTAAAAGGTCCTACCTATTCTGAGATTTCCCCCCTTGTATGGGCCCGCTTCAGCTCCTAGGTCGCTTTTCTACAGACCTTTTTGGGTCTATTTTCCCGAAAAAGGCTTTTCCCCCACTGGTTGCTATAGCTACAAACCTTTCCTCTACTGCACCTAGTAAACCCCATAAAACGCCCCTAAATTCAAACAAACTAAGAAAAAAGGACTGGGAAGAGGAATAAAATGTAGCGAGACAACCCCTTTAATGGCAAAATTCAAAACAGGTTTTGATTCTGAATCCGCTCAGTAAATTTGGGGATCAATTTGGGGGGTTTTAAACATCCCCCTCATTTCACATTTGACATCGGGGACACAAAGACAACCCCTTCCAATTGATCAAAGACAGCAGTATCTATCATTTGAGGCCCTTCCATAAAAAACTTAAAAGGGGCCCAAGGGTTTGCACTTTTTCAAGGGTTTCTCGAGGCAAAAAGAAACAAAAAATGCTCCTTTTTTTAATAAAACAAAAAGGGGTTGATTGGCAGGAAGAACTGTAATCAAATTTTCACAAAAATATGGGAAAAAGATTCAGTTTTTTCTGCCCCAACGAATCCTTGTTCCCTTTAATTTTTATAAAAAAATGAGACATTTTTTAGTATCAAGCCTTGTAAACGCCCGTAAAGAAGGTGCGAAAGCTTAGCTTTTAAGTTTTTTTTAATCAAGCGAAGGTAAACCCTTTGTTTTTTTAGCTAAAACAGCTTTCCTTCGCCAAACCTCGGGCGTCCTTGATTCCCGTCCCGGATCCCCCTTTTTGTCTTAGTTGTATCCTTTTCAGAGGAATCCGCCAGAAGGAACGCGGCTGCCGGTTAAAGGGCTAGGGTAAAAAACCCCTGAGGTGCAAATAGCGTTGGCCTTAAAAATTATGCACAACCAAACTCGTGAGTGAATTTTCATCCCACCCCTTATATTTTTTTAACATTTTTCAATTGTCCGCCCCCTTTTTCCTTTTTTTCTTTTCTACATATGGCCAAAATGTGCGAGGGGCCAAAGGGGATCCACTTCTTTGCCTTTCTGTGACTCTTTTGTCTCTCTTTTTCCTGTTACACCCCGGATGCACTACATAATACTCTAAGTCAGTGGCCACTTCCTTTTGATAGCACGTTTTCGTAGCCTCGCAATGGAGGTACTATTGATCAATTGTAATGTTGTCTTTGGGCTCATGATGTTTAAAAAGTGAACAGCAGGATGAGGAGGACTGTTTAAACCCAATCAAATTGATCCCTAAAGGGATTGGGTATTTAGGATCAAACACTTTTTTGGAATTTTCCCTTAATCTCCTTGTTAGAGATAGCAAATTGTGCAAAAATACTGACCATTGAATAGTTGGAAATGTGCATTGAAGATAAGAAATGGTCTCATTTAGTTTAATAAAAAAAAAAAACTTTCAAAATTTAATGTTTTGTGCGAAATTTCAACCAAAAGCTAAATGTCCCTAATTTTTGGGAGCAGGCATGTTCAGAATGTTAGGGAAAAATGGGTACAAATATTAGTGATACTTTTGTAGGATCCACCTGGGGATTTCTTTTATGGTATCCCGATGGGTACCTTGATCGTAGTCACTAAAATAGGGGAATCCAGCCTAAAAGGGGGGGTTTTAAAAAGTTGTCCACCTTTTAAAAAAAATCAAGTAGCAGTATGGGCCCTTTGTTAAATTTCGTCCCTTTATACATTTTAACCAATTTAGATCTTCAAAAAGCATGCTTCTTTCCTG